>WBMZ01003640.1:0-11091 GCA_013400975.1 Atrichornis clamosus | reverse complement strand
CCAGGCACCAGTTCCCACACCGGGCCCTGNCACACCAGGTACCAGTTCCCACACCGGGCCCTCATTCCCACACCAGGCCCCAATCCCTCACTCATCCAGAGCGGGATCCTGCAGGCCCAGGTCCAGCTTGACCATGACACACAGGAGATCCAGGCAGCTGAGAGAGGCTGTTTCCATGATTAATTACTCGGGCTGATTGGAGAACAGGAGCATTAATCATCCTTTGTGCTGCCTCCCTGTCCCTCCGTACTCCACAACCCGCAGGAAGCTGGAGCGTTGCTGAGGGAGCGGGACACTGCTGTGGAGCACCATGAGCTGGTGCACGGCCTCTGTCCTGCTCCTCCTGCCCAAAACACCTCCTGTCCTGCCCTAGGAAAGGGAAGGACGGGACAGCTTGGCTCAGCAGGACACGACAGCATCGCTGTGAGGTGCGGAAGGAGCAGGCGCAGCCCCCCAAAATGTGGGGCTGTGCTTGGGGGCCGTGGGGCAAACGCGTGGGGGGTGTAACACAGTCTGGGCACCCCAAAGGATGGCACCTCTTCAAGGCAAGCGTGTGATACACAAATAAACCCTGCATATTTATTAGCATAGGATCCATATTCCTGTGCCCACGTCCATCTCCAGGCCATGCATATTTATAAAATCTTCAGCCTGATGGCCACTAATTTACTGACCATTTTTTTTTACTGCAAAGAAAAACTAACTGCCTTTTGTGGTGCTGGCACAGATCAGATGCAAAGTTATTCAGATTAATCAAAATTACAGCTGAATGTTAAGGGCTGCAGGAGGCTCTCATGATACTGAATCTCTGTGAAATAAAATGGCTGATGAAATTTCATTTAACAATAAACAGTGGTGCCCAGGAGAGAAAAAATCCCCTTCATTGTACAGCAGCAGTGATGGGCTCCAGAGAATATTATGCAGAACAGGATCTTCCCTGCATAAAAAAATAAAGCATTTCCCTGGGAGAGAGCAGTGCTGGCACATCTGTGACACCAGGAATGATTCCACAGCTTCAGGGCAGGGGGGGCCAGCAGAGCCCACCTGGGCTGGGTGGACGAGGCAGAGTGATCCAGAGCTGCTCCTGTTGGGAAGGAGGGAAAAGGAAGTGATGCTGGTCTGAAATCCCTGTGGAGCAGCTCCATAGGGAGGAGTCCATAGGCAGTGTCCAGGACAGTGTCCAAGGAACTGAAAGGGAAGAGCAGGAATCAGTCATTCCCCTGTGGGGGATTTCTCACACAGGGCCGGGCTATGGTGTAACCTCAGCTTCGTGGGACATGGGGAAATCCAACGCTTTGAAGGTTGTAAGGGAATGGACAAATTCCTGGGCCACAGATACAGTGGAGACCATCCCACCTGGAAATCAGGCACAGCCCCTGGCTCCCGGATCTGCAGATCCCTTCCTGCTGGGGGTCACCCCACTTTCCAGGGCCCTCCACACCTCCCTTCCTACCCTGGTCATTAATCTGCTGTTGATCCCTGTCCTGCTGTTTTGGTCAAGCTTTGGGGTTGAGGAGAGGTTTCATTGGGTCACTGGATCCCAGGATGGTTTGGGTTGGAAGGGACCTTAAAGCTGATCCCACCCCTGCCATGGGCAGGGACACCTTCCACGGGACTAGGTTGTTCCAAGCCCCATTTCATGGAAGCCTCAAAAACTGGATTTAAGTTTTTCCTCCCATGGGAATCTGCCAGCAGAGTGGCAGGGTGGATTGGAGAGGAGCCGGGAGGCTGCTTTGCTCCATCCTCTCAGAGCTGCTCTGTCCTGGATGCTGGGATGATCCCACAAATGCTCTCAGGGATGCTTGGAGAGCCCCCAGCACGTGGGAATAGCCACAGGTGGCTCTGGAACGGATGCCGTCCAGGACTCAGGATGGTGCTCGAGTGCTGGAAGGGCAGATAAGGAAATGCATTAATCCCAAGGCACGGGAGAAGCCTGGGAAGGGCTGGCTGAGCTGAGCCGTGGGGGGCACTCAGCTCCACGCTCTGCTGGCCACGGGCACCCGACCCCGGCTCCTGCGTCCCTGTCCCTGTCCCAGGAAACTGCAGCTCTGCATCCCCTCGCGGGGGAGAGGGTTTGTTATCGGGGCGGCGCTGGGGGCTCGGCACCTCTGACAGAGCCTCCTGGTGCACAGGGACATCAGGAACAGCCCAGCACAAGGGACAGCTGCAAACAGGCCTGGGCACCGCCGGGGAGGGAGCTGTGCCTTCCCCCGTCACCGCTCCTGCTGTTCCAGGCGTGGGAAGAGGTGCAGTCCAGACTTGCCGGCTTTCCACAAACACCAATCCCTCCGGAAACTGCCAGGGAGCTCAGTCCCCACGACGTTTTTAAATCCAGACATCACGTGGAGGGCCAGGGGCACTTCAGCTCACCTGGTGTGTGTCCCTGCCCCTCTGCTTGGCACAGCCTCTCCCTGGATTTGGGAATCCTCTTCCCCCTGAGAGCTGTGTCGCCCATCCATTGACTCAAACATAATGTGCTTTAATGGCCATTTATTTCTTAACTGTTGAAAACTCGCGGCAGATTTTTATCACCTGAGATTTACATTGCACCAGTTGGAGAGTTTAATCCCAGGGGGAAACACTCCAGGTGGAAATTCAGGCTTTTTATGCCACTGTAAAACCTCTGGTGGCAGATGCAAGCGGCCAGGCTGGGTGTGGAGGAGGAGTGTGCCCAACTTCCCTCCCAAAGCATCCAGTGTTTGTGGGAAAGCACTTCAGGGAAGTGGAGGGGAGAGCAGCGAGGAGTGGCTGAGAGCCAGAGCTCCAGGATTGCCCCAGGACAGGAGCATCCTCACTCTGCCCCTTCCCGCTGCCCACAGGACCCAAAGCAGGGGCAGGGTGATTCCCTGCATCCTCTGCCCAGCCCAGGGAAGCAGAGAAGCGTGGAATGAAGGATGTCCAGTGCACACGGAACATCCCAGCCTGGGTTTCCTTCCTGTCAGCACCACACTGACTCCTAACCGGGCTCCTCACGCTTCTACTGAGGAATTTGAGGGGCTGGAGCACGTCCAGGGAAGGGAAGGGAGCTGGGAAGGGTCTGGAGCAGCAGGAGCAGCTGAGGGAGCTGGGAAAGGGGCTCAGCCTGGAGCAAAGGAGGCTCAGGGGGGCCCTTCTGGCTCTGCACAAGTCCCTGACAGGAGGGGGCAGCCAGGGGGGATTTGGGATCTGCTCCCAGGGAACAGGGACAGGAGGAGAGGGAACGGCCTCAGGCTGGGCCAGGGGAGGGGCAGGTTGGACAGCAGCAGGAATTTCCTCATGGAAAGGGTGGTCAGGCCTTGGAACGGCCCAGGGAGGTTTGGAGTCGCCATCCCTGGAGGTGCCCAAGGAATTCCTGGATGTGGCACTCAGAGCTCTGGGCTGGGGACAGGGTGGGGATGGGAACCGCTGGGACTCTGTGGGCTGGGAGGGCTTTTCCAACCTCAGGGATCCTGGGAATTGAGTAGAGGCTGCAGAGGGTACTCCAGCCTCGCGGGAGGCAGCATTCCCAGGACTTCAGATGCTCAGGAGACTCCAGTGTTATTTTTTGTGCTCATTTACAGCTCGTGCTCAGTGGGAAATGTGGGACACACCTGAACTCATCCATTGAAAGAATTCCCATTTTGGCCACTCCCAATCCCAGCCCTGCAGCAGCTCCTGCCCATGGTGATTCCATGCACGGACGCAGGACAGGGGAATTTCACAAAATCCAGGAGCAGAGCTGGAAAGAGATAGAACAGATAATAAATCTATTTCAAATCAGCTTTCATTTTCCTGGTTTTCAGGTTAATGTCACCATTTATTCCTCCTTTTCCCCATAATAATAGAGCAGACTTGAACAACAAGATAAAATCTCAACTTTCATTTTCTACCCTTCCTCCAGTTTAGTCCTAACAGGGATGTGTGAGATAAAGAGGGGGAATGAAAGATAGGGAAGCAATGGCCACAGTGATAAAAAAGGAGGACAAAAAAAAAATCCCTGTTTTCATATTAAAAATTCCAGTAGAGAATAATATCTTTCTCTAGGTAAGGATGAGCCTGAGAGTGCTGTGGGATTAGTTTAAGGTCTATCCCAGCCTTTAAATTTGTCCAATAAAAAGCTTTTATCCCACTTGTCGTGGGCATGAACCCTGTGTGGTGCGGTAGAGAAGGTCTCAAGATAATATATCTTGATATAACATAGAAATTATAATATATCAAAGAAATATATATAACATATAAATTATAATATATTAATATAACATAAATTATAACACATCAAAGTAATACATTAATATAACATCAGTTATGTTAAATATAAAGTTATAATGCTATAAATAACATATATTGATTAATTTTGATATTTTTTAATGTACTAAATGCAGCCCTGGTTCAGAAGCCAACTCGACATTTTCAGTGACTCCTCTTTCAGAAGAAGCTCTGGCACTCTGAACCTGAAGCCCAATTCCGTGACAGATCAGAGCTAAACAAGGCCAGGATTTCCAAACCTGGCTACAACAAACGAGGCAGCACCAAAGCAGAGCCCTCTTGTCCTGGTGTTGAAATATTGCTGTGTCCACCAGAATCTTCACCTGCATTGAGATGTCCCGCTGAATCCAAATGGATGCTGCATCCCCAGCACAGAGAATAAACCTGGGCTGATAATGGCATTCATTGGTTCACTCCAATTTATAATAATTTCCCTTTTTTGGAAATTATCAGGATTTCTCCTTCCCCTTTATTGATAGCAGCGACTGCAGCACTGGAGGAGACCCAAGAGGCCCTTGTACAGCACCTCGTTCAGGAATGATAGATGCCTTCACCGTGCCTTTTCTCTGTTGAAATTAAAATTAATACCCTGAAAAATGGTGTAACAAAGTGCTTGGCATAATTGATTTCCCCAGCAGAGTTATCATTTCATTGCAAATTCACAAGAGGCCGCCATAAACAATACTGGAGAGATTTAAAACACTCTCCATTAGTGGCTCCTTAGATCTCCAGCACATTCTGAAGGGTCTTTTAGAAGTCATTACAATAATGTCATAAAATACAGAGCAGCAAACGGGGCCGGCACCATCTGGGGGGTCAGGTCTGTCCTGTGCCCGGCGTGGGGGACACAGTGCAGCCCCCTCAGGTATTGGGGGAAATGTCTTCACTGAAAGTGTCATGGAACATCCTGAGCTGGGAGGATCCCCAGGGATCATCCGGCCCAGCCCCTGGCCCTGCACAGACCCCCCAACAACCCCACCCTGTGCATCCCTGGGAGCGTTGTCCAAAGGCTCCTGGAGCTCTGGCAGCCTTGGGAATGTGCCCATTCCCTGGGGAGCCTGGTCAGTGCCCAGCCCCCTCTGGGGGAGAACCTGAAGAGAAAAGTGAGGAACGTGTCTTTACAAATCCACTGTGGAGCTGGTTATAGGTAAGGCCGGACAGGCCAAGGCCTGGAAGATTGGATAGCAGGAGGAACCACCAGAGAACTTGTGAGGAATGTCACTGATGGACACGGACGGTCGCTGGATGAGGCCGTGTGAGCTCCTCAGTTCAGCAATAGAAAAAGGAACCAGAAATATCACTTGTCATACTCAGGGAAAAGGCGGGGGGCACATGTTGGAGATGGACACTCAGTGTGCGATTCGGGAAGTCTGTACCTTCCAAATACCTCAGCCAGTGGGGAAAGGGAGAGGGACAATGCGGCCGGGAATTTGGGATAAAAAGGAGGCTGCGTCCTCCAGCAATTTGAGAGACCCCAGGGGAAATGGCCCACAGCCTCTCCCTTTATTCAAAGAAAGTTATGGGACTCCTCTGTCTCCTTTTGGACATAACCCTCTGGCGTTGGACATTTTTCCACACAAACCTTTCCCTGATCTCCAGCCTGACCCTCCCCGGCACAGCTTTGTGTCATTGTCCAGCCCTGGCGTGGGGCAGTGCTGGAATCACCTCCTGGAAGCGCCCAAAGAACGAGTGGAGGTGGCACTTGGGGCGCTTTGCTGGGCACGACGGGACTGGGCAGAAGTTGGGCCTGATGGCCTTGGAGGTCTTTTCCAACCGGAAGGATTCCGTGACTCAGCGCAGGGAGGGAAGCACGGGCCAGCATCCCAGCGGGATGCCCTCACTCCACGGGGAGCACCTGCCCCTCCAGAACTCCTTCACTTCCAGGACAAAATTCCCTGGCGTGGCTCCAGGAGACGCCGCCCCCGAGCAGCACATCCCGTTCCTGGCAGCCCCGCTCCCGTGGCAGCCCCTCCCGAGTTCCCACAGCCTGGCAGGAGCCAGCAGAAGCTCCTCCTGCTCCACCTTCGGGCAGGACGCCAGCGCTCCGTCACTGCGGTGCCACACATCCCTACACCGGGAAAAACAACATCTGGCACCGGGTGCTAAATGTCAGAGACCAGATGATCCATGGAAAGGACAAAAAAAAAGGAACACAACTCCTCCAAACACCTCGGCAGGGGCTGCCGGAGCTTCCAGAGCTGCTTCCTGAGCTGAGCTCTCTCATTTCTGGGCCACGTAGCGCAGGCTGAGGATGCGGGGCACCCAGACACCACTGCTGGGTGATGTCCAAGGGATTCCCAGGGAGCAGGGCAGGATCTGGCCGTAGAACCATGGAGTCATTCAGCTTGGAAGTGATCCTTAAGATCGAGTCCAAGCTGTTCCCCCAGCATGGCCAAGGTCACCACTGACTCCTGTCCCCAAGTGCCACATCCACAGGGCTTTGAAATCCCTCCAGGGATGGGGACTCCTCCACTGCCAGGGCTGGAGAACCCTTTTGGGGAGATCTTTCCCAAGATCCAATCTAAACCTCCCCTGCCAAGCCCTGGCAGACAGCACCGAGCACCTCTCCTTCCATCAAGGCACAGGGACTCCCATCCCTCCTTTCACATGCCAGAACCTCGGCACTGAAAGTGCACTTTAATGCTTTTATATCCCACCTCATCCCTATTCCCGTATCACCCTGGTGTCCTTTTAGCTCTTCCAAAGACAGCATTACCTGGAATTGCAGCGAGCTCACAGCAGAGGCACAGCCACTGCATGGCAGGAAAGCTGCCTACACCTCCCTCCAGGGAGGACTTCTTATTTTCCTTGGAAAATGTGGCCAGATGAGCCATAGATCACAGTCCTTAAGCACACCGAGTTTTTAGCTGCACCTGGGGATGCACTCAAGAACCATTTTGTGCTGCTGGAATATTTTAATCTGGTTTGCTCCGCGCTCTCAGTGGCACCAGGGAACGGCCTTTTCACGGCTTATGCAGGAGAGCCTGGGAAATGCTTCCCTGTACAAAGAGCTGGCAGCTTCCCTGGAAGATATCCTGTGTTGGGAGAGGGCTCCGCGGGAACACCGGCCCTGGGCAGTCACAAGAGCCAGAGCAGCCTTTCAAAAAGGCAGGAGAGGAGTGGAAAAGAAGGGCAGGGAACATTTGGTCACGGCGCAAAGCCCTGGTACCCCTGGAGACTGAGGGGACATCAGGGCCTTGTCACTGCCCCGCAGCTGCCCACGGCTGCAGAGCAGAGCTGAAAAGCCCCAGGGCATGGCCAGGACAGCTTTTCCACCCGGGATTAAACAGCAAACCCCGAGCTCCGGTTCCAGACATGCCCCTGCAGGCTGAGTGCCCTGAGCCCAGCCCCAGGAGAGCAGGGGGCCCTGGGGACCACTCAAACCATCAGTGTCCCCTCCCCGTCCTCACCCACCCACCAGCAAGGTCACTTGAGGGAGATGCAGCCTGCCCTGCTGCCCCTGACTCAGGCACATCACATGAGCTTTGTTCTCGACTTTCCCGTGACAAAAGGGAGGTTTGATCTGTCTTCGGGAGGCTGAATCGGAGCCTTTTCCCTAAAGAAGAAATATCAGCCCTGAGGGATGATTTATAGCACTAAATACACTGATATTATCCTGCCCAAAGCAATATCCTACAGAGAGAGAGGACAAGTGATGGCAATCGTTTGTTCATGTGTCACTGGGCATTAGAAACAAGTCAGCATTAAAAATAAATCCAATTCATTTGCTCTGGGCTTATCTTTGAAAAATATGTTCATTCAGCCGTGATTTGAGTGTGTTTGAGATCAGCCAGAGGAAGGCAACGAGTCTGGAGCCTGTAATAAAATGTAGAATAAAACTTCAAATTACCCGTTGCCAACAAAGCAGGGGCTGAAGTTGTACATTCCATGTGCTGATCCTGACACGCAGCAGTAAAATTATCCAGGGAAATCCATTCTGCTTGTCAAGGGCAGACACTGCCAGCAGCAAACACCCCCAGGGCAGGGGGGGGACACCTGGGGACAGGCAGGAGGGATGGGCTGTGGCACGGAGAGCGAGCCAGGAGCACGGATCCAGTCCCTCCACGGGGAACCACATCCCTGGGCCACCACTCCCAGGGGTGGAAAACTGACTAAAAAATTATGGAATCACAGAGTCATGCAACGGTTCGGGTTGTTAGGGGTGCTAAAGGTCATCCAGTGCCACCCCTGCCATGGGCAGAGACACCTCCCACTATCCCAGGGTGCTCCAAGCCCCGTCCAACCCGGCCTGGGACACTTCCAGGGGTGGGAAAAATGCTGAAGTCAGCCTGCAAAAAGAGGTTCAGCAGAGCAGGAGGAACCAGGCACCATTTCCAATGGCAAGGAGAGCCCGGGAGCCAGGGATGGGTGGCTGGGTGGGAGAGGGAAGAGGTGCACAGCAAACTGAGAATGCCTTTAGTGGCCTGGGAGACCTGGATAATGCTCCCTGTGCCTGGATAATTCTCCCTGTGCCTGGATAACGCTCCCTGCGGGCACTGTGCTGCAGGGCACTGCTGGGAAAAGGAAGTATTGTTGTGCTGTGTACCGCTACTTCCAGAGGATTTAATCCCAGTGAAACAGATTTTGCATGATGCTGGATCCCCCATCCTTGGTGGGGAGCAAACACTGCTGAGAAGAACAGGAAACCAGAGACAACCTTGGAATCCCAGAATGGTTTGGGATGGGAGGGACCTTAAATCCCATCCCATCCCACCCCTGCCATGGCAGGGACACCTCCCACTGTCCCAGGGTTCTCCAAGCCCTGCCCAACCTGGCCTTGGACACTTCCAGGGATCCAGGGGCAGCCACAGCTCCTCTGGGAATTCTATTCCAACCCCGCACCACCCTCACAGGGAGGAATACCTCAAGGTATTCCTTCCCAATATCCCATCGAAATATGGAATGTGGGAAAAAAATAAAAAATAGAATCCTTTCCTGTGGATTTGAGGACTGCTTTTAGGCAGCACACAGACAGCAATGCTTCTGTGTTTTATTCCTGCCCACAGCTCCTCCAGGGCCCCGGGTCTCAGCAGACCCGCACTGACAGAGAGCAGCAGCCCGGGGAGGCTGTGCCAGCTCCCCTGGGGGCTCTCACGGACACATTTTGCTGCGAGGGAAGCCTGAAAACAGACAAAACTCACCCAGAAACGAGGGGCCCGTTCTGCAGCTCTCCCTGATCCCCAGCGTTCCCAGCCCTGCCCCGGGAGGTGTTGGGGGCACACGCGGCGCTCTCACGGCCAGGGCTCCTCACAGCAACCGATCCAGGAGTTTGGAAGGAAAAGCGAAGCGCCCGTGATGAGGGACTGATCAGAGCCCAGCTCCTCTCCAGCCAGCCCTGGAAAACACGGCCCCGGAGGGGCTGGATGAGCGGCGCTTTGGGAGCCCAGCTGCAGCAGCTCAGAGAGCACAGGAAGAAACCCAGCTCTCCACAGCAGCTCGCCGAAGCTCGAGGAAGCCGTGGCACCAGAGCCAGGCTGGAGAAACTCCCTGGCTAATGAAGTTCCATTGATTAATCTGATTAAATATTTCATTCGGGGAGTAACGGTGAATTAGCAGGTTCTTACAGCAATTCCACCTTCAGTACAGCACAGCCGAAAGGCCAATCCCCCGCAGAGCCAGACTGGGATGAGACCGTAACTCCCATTTATTTCTG
Source organism: Atrichornis clamosus (assembly GCA_013400975.1). Classification (NCBI taxonomy): domain Eukaryota; kingdom Metazoa; phylum Chordata; class Aves; order Passeriformes; family Menuridae; genus Atrichornis; species Atrichornis clamosus. Next base: position 1,214 of record WBMZ01003640.1, on the reverse strand, counting down.
GGATACTGGCTGCGATGCCCACCAGGAGAGCTGGAATAAATGGAAGCAGGAGAACAATTAATTATTTTCGGATCCATTCCTTTTCTGAATAAATACTATTCATGTCACCAAAAAATCATAAGCGGAAAGAAAACATGGAATTTGGGGGCAATTCCAGCAGAGCTCTGGAGTCCTTAAATCCTGAGGGAAAGCCAAAGCAGAAGAGATGGGCAAGAAGCAGAGCTTCCACGTGGATTTTTGAAGGATTAAAGGAGTGCAAAATGCATCAAACTGCTGATGTGGCAGATTGAAGCCCCCATTCCACCAATCTTCACATTTCTACTTGGAGCCATAAAATGATGACATTTTTTTCCTAACACACAGTTTATTGGAATTAAGCCTGTTGCAGACTCCTTGTTCCCAGTGTGCACTGAATGTTAATCAAAATGGGAACAGACACGAACATAAAATGGAATACATTGATTTAAAGTTGAATTGCTCATTATTCAATAACAATTCTCAGCATCACACAGAAATCAAGGATCACTGAAGTTGGAAAAGCCCTCCCAGCCCATGGAGTCTCAGCTGTGCCCATCCCCACCTTGTTCCCAGCCCAGAGCTCTGAGTGCCACGTCCAGGAATTCCTTGGGCACCTCCAGGGGTGGGGACTCCAAACATCCCTGGGCAGCCCCTGCCAGAGCTTAATTCTGCCCTTAAAGTTTGGTGGGATGAGAAAGCGGAAGCAAAAGGGAATTTCACCAAACATTGCTTCCATCTGGAGGGGTCAGCGCGAGCTGCCCCTTGGGAAAGGTCAGCGCAGGCCCAGGAGCTCCCAAGGGCTCGGTGCCAGCAGCCAGGCAGTGTCCAGAGGGATTTGTGATTCCTCGGTTCCCTCAGCTCCCCCATCAGAGAATGGAAAATAACAGAATACAGAAGGAATTGTTCCCTGTGAGGGTGGGGAGGAGCTGGAATAGAATTCCCAGAGCAGCTGTGGCTGCCCCTGGATCCCTGGAAGTGTCCAAGGCCAGGCTGGACGGGGCTTGGAGCACCCTGGGACAGTGGGAGGTGTCCCTGCCATGGCAGGGGTGGGATGGGATGGGATTTAAGGGCGCTCCAACCCCAACCATTCCATGATTCCACGAAAATGGAGCCAGCTCCCACGTGCTGGGTGCTGCCTGTGCCCCACCCCTCAGGAGAGAGGCCCCTCAGGGTCAATACAGCCAGGGAATTAAACC
>WBMZ01003639.1:0-49922 GCA_013400975.1 Atrichornis clamosus | reverse complement strand
GGCCAGGCTCAAAACAAAACAGGGAGGAATCTCCAAATATGCTCCAAGAAGAGTTATGCTAGAAGGTGTGAGCACTGGCACATGTTGCCCAGAGAAATGGTGGATGTTCATCCCTGGAAGTGTTCAAGGACAGGTTGGATAGGGATCTGAGCAACCCAGTCTAGTGGAAAGTGTCCCTGCCTATGACAGGGGGGTTGGAGAAATATGATCCTTAAGGTCCCTTCCAACCCCAACCATTCTATGATTTTATGAAGACCCTGCCATTAAACAGTGGGACTGTGTTTTTACATATAAAGTGATTTTCTGTCAATTGTATGTCTTCAGGCCAGCTGTGTCAGCTCAGCGTCTTTAGCTAAGTTATCAGTAGTATCACTTGCTTGTCTCTTTATCAGGTATTTTATCAGGTCTGCCACATCTTCACCTCACTATCAGGACATTTAACTTTGAGATTGATGAGCCAGGCTGGTTTCAGCATTATTCAACACCAAAAGCAGCATGACAGCCCCCTTCCCCATTCACTGCTGATAGCTTTGCAAACTGGGTATTGTTCAAGTTGTTTTCGCCCCGACTCCAGACTGAGCATCCTGCTAAAACTGCCCTTCTGAGCATGCACTGAAACCTATTTACTTTGACTGGAGACCCAAATCTGTAATTCACTCCTGCCACTATCAACCTTGAACTCAGACCAAACTTTTTGACAACATGCTGTAGCACTTGCCAATTAAGTCGTTAGGCTCAGTTATCTTAAATAGATGTAAATTTTACTGCAAAAACTATAAACATCTGCTGAGAGAGGAGATCTCTTATACTACAAGTGATAAAATATTGCTAATCGGGCAATGTTTCATTTTCCTCGGGTGAAAATATGACTGCTGGGAGGATACTAATAGGTCTGATTCCTGCAGCTCCTTCTGAACTCCCGTGCCTCTTGAGCTTTGTCACTCTCTCTTGAGAGAAAAACATCTGCAAAAGAAGGGAACATTAGTTAACCTTGTGCTTCCTTTAGAGCTCATCAGCAAGTGTAATTAATGGTCTGAAGGGAGAAAATCTGTCTTAGCATGAGCCCAAAGATTGACCTGAGGATTGCTATAATGTAGTGTCTCATACACAGTTTGTGATGGCAGCTACGTGCCTCCATTTGTACTTAGTTCCAAAATTGACATTTGTGTCCAGTTTGTAGCATGCCAGGCCAGGTGGGGAAAATTATTGCTATCCTAACAGAGTTACCATTACTTTGAATATCCCTGCTTCTCCTTTATTTTAAATCAGGGTTTAAAAGCCAAAAGCACAAGGGGTTTTTGCTTGAAGATTATATTAAAATCATGTCAATATTATTTCAAACACTTCTCCTGTAAATTAAAATTTTGAGGAAAAAGAAATTGCATCAATTCATTGATATTCCCATTCTGCTTCAGCTCTCCTCTGAGACTGAAAATGTAGTAAACCTGATTTGTTTCAACACAGAGGCACTTTCCAACAAGAAGAGCATTTTGAAAAATCATTTCTCAGGTAGCTGTTACAGAGGCAGGCTAAGAGCTTTCCAAGATCTCCCTCTGCCCACTCTGCTACTTCACCATTACAGCAACTTTCCTCTCTCCAACTTGTCAGTGCCATTCATATAACTGGGATATCAAAATGAAGGGGCTGCTTCAACATCCAGCAGACTCTGAGCTTTTCAAAATGGTCAAGGGAGCTGCTTTGGAGCACAGTTGCATATAGGAGAGCTGAGTCACAAACTCCAGGCTTGCATTTGGGTTAAATTCCTTTATGCCCTGAGGCAATCTGGAATATCTGAGGTGACTGCAACAACCTCAGTGGGAGGTGTGTGCAGCTGTAGGATGGCATCAGGCAGTGCTGAATGAAAAGGAAAAAATTCTCTGGCTTTCCCTGCACAGTGAGCCTTGTTCATCAGGACATCAGGAGCACAGGGAGGTGCAGGTAGTGACGCAGAGAGGCACTCAGCATCAGCTGGTGCTCAAGCACACACAGCTTTATCTACAAAATTAATATATTCAGTCTTGATAAAGTAATCCAAGATAACATACGAGACAATCAGAGCTGTTCTTATTAGGATGTGATATAATTAATTTAAAATTGGTTATTTGTGAAATTGTGATGATCAGTGTTGTGTTTTCTCTGCAGATGACAGGGTTATTAGCTTCAGGCTGCCTGAGGGTATGAAGCAGGCAGGAACTGTAGTTAAATAGCAGGCACGTACTTCCCACACGTATTACATTAATACCCCTTCTTTTTTTTCTCCCCATATGTCCCCTGGCCATATCTCCTTGGTCTGTTACTTGCTTGACCTCTGGCAAATATTAAAAATTCACTGACAATCAAAGGTTGGTACAGTCACTTACTACCACTCGTGAACAATATTAATCAGAATTTAATTTCAGCTGCTGCAACACAGTGTGAAATAGAAGCACTTGCTCCAAACACCTCCTGAATTTTCTCTCCCAGCCTCCTAGATTTCATTAAAATTACCCAACTGAGCTTTCTCTTGCGGTGTTCAGGTCACATTCACAAAATGTTTAACAAAGAAGAAAAATAAAGTTCTGTGAGAGGACACACAGAGCCAGTCCTTGCTTCCTCTCCCTCAGCCACGTGCCAGGGCTCACCAAAACCTGTGCCTGGGTAGAGGTTTGCATCAAAGCAGCGGGTGTGAGCTGGGATTGGGCTCATGCTTGGGATCCATCCTGTGCTGGTAGTTTGATTCCACATTCATCTCTGTAAGGCTGTTCCAACACTGTGGAAGTCCCTGGCAGCATGGCTGTATTGAGTACAAAGTTAGGAGCATCCCTTTCTAGCTGGAAATAAAGGATACAGCCACCTGGCAAGCTAGGGGCAATACTTTATTCTAATTGACTTTTCAGACATCATTGAGCCCTCTGTCATATTACAGTTTCTTTTCCTAAAGAGAAAAAGGTATGTACCTCTATAAAATTCAAATTTGGTTATCATAAGGTTTATGTTATATTTTAAATGATACCTACTGGTTTTAGTGTGTTTCAATGGAGTTCTTTTTTAAAACAAACTCACAATATTCTTTACACGTGCTCAGAAATTAGCTCTAATTTAAAGTTTAGTGTCAACAAAATCAATACCTGGGAGCTTTAGCAATCTGTCCATTTTTCTTTAACGACAGATAAAGGTAAAGATACATACAGGATAGAAATGAACATCACAAATACCACACGTTAAAAAAAAAAAAAGTGAGAACTAGAATTTCAACAATCAAAATGAGACCATTACAGCAAGGGTAGATCAGACTCTGTCACTGAAGTCTCTGTGGAAAGGGAGACACTTGCAACACCTCTCCATCTTTGGCTCATTCTGGCCAGGTTTCTTAATCAGATTTCTCAGTAGAGGACCTTTAAAATGGGGTTGGCCTTCCTGTGAGAGACTTTCCCCTTGATTCTCCTCTGACAGAGCTTGTGCTGAGCTCCCAGGCAGCCCGAATCTCTCCAGCAGCACCACACACCAGCCAGACGAGAGCACGTTATGGCAGAACCCAAGGGGAGCTGGAGCTTTCCTCTGCTTGTGAGCAACTGAGACAGAAAGAAAACTTCCAGAAAAGCTCTGCTTAAAAATACCCAGGCCCTGCCAAAAGAAACTGGCACATTATCATTTCACTAGTCCTGCCATGCAGAAGTACTCACTGGATCTCTGCAGTTAAACAGTTCCAGCCTTGACATTGCTTTTGAAAACAAGTGGTAGGAACTGGTGACATCCCCCTGACTCTTCCCTATGTATTGAGTCATGATCCTCATAGTTCAGCTCATGTCCAAAACTAAAATGAATCATGCTGATTATTTTTAGAACTAGCCACGGGCACCGGCATATGTGAGTATATTCAACAAGGTTGTTTTGAGGATTAAAACACCCTCCTAATCTGAACTGGAAAGAATGAACTGTTTTATTAGCTGATCTGACCTTTGCTTGTATTGGAGTCAAGCTTGTGACTTCAGTGATAACTCATGTTTTATTGCCTTTTATTCCTGTTACTCCTATAAACCCTGAAAAGTGTGGTCCAGGTTTTATTTCCCTTCTTTATCACCAGAGAAATCATGTACTGAGTCCCCAAACATTTATATGCTGCAAATTCACTTAAAGCAAAGATGCCACTCAGGGTTCAGGCTGAAAAAGGGTATCAGGGCCTATTTGGTTTTGTGGAATCCATATCCAACATGATGGTCTGGGACTTCTGCCCAGGTTGATGGGTGTCACTAGAGAAAGTTATGAACTCTTTCGCTCGGGAACTGAGCATATAATTTTACGTGGATATTGTGGGTGACAGAAGACCCAGGGCTCTGCCAGCCTGCATTCAGAAGAACTTTTCGTTTTTAAAAGAGGACTCTTCTAAAACTCAACACCAAGAGGCATGGTGTTGCAATTCCAGTGTAGCAGGCTGTCACACATCAAGAGAGAACCCAAAGTGATAAGATGGGTCCGCAGGCTCAGGCCGACCTTGCTGCTGTTTTATACTGGTTTTAATCAGCCTGTGCTGAAAGGCAATTTTTGGATTTCACTGTTTGTGCAGTGCTCATGGATGTGGCACCTGGTACATGTCTTTTCCAATTTGAAAGCAGATCTGTCTCACAGATCTTGGTTGCTGCAATGGATGACAGGGAAAATCTCAGGCCAAAGCCATGTGTTGCTGGGAGTTAAAAGGGATAGATGAAAAGGCAGCATTACAGCTTGTATATCATCACCACTAAAAAACATGTTTACAGACAGACGTATTGGTCCCTTTGGGCACCCAGATGCCTCTCCTTTGGGGACTGATCCCTGTCAGGATAGCTTTTTTAATTCTAGAGGTTTTTTAATTCCATCCCACAAGTACTTCTCTGGAGCTGTTAGAAAACAGGAGTTAGGAAGGGATGTTTTCAGGTGATCTGGGGACTATAGTCACCATTAGCATCAGACCTGAAATTCAGAGCCATGGGCTGTCCCCATGCTGCGCTTCCTGAGGGAGCCCTAGGGACCCATGGAGGTTTTTCTCAATTGGCAGAGACCAGAATTATGTAAAATATTTTTAACACATGTGTAAGTGCCCTCAAACCTAAACACGTATAAGTTATTTTTATAGGAAAAAAACCCAATTATGCCTCTCTAGGTTGTCTTCTGCTTTAGAGTAATTGTTACTGATCAAAAACATTTCAGTCAATTCAATAACCAGTCAGCACAGGGCTTTGCAAATACCTTTCACAGTTTCCATTGCCTTATAAATCCATAAATAAAGAATAAACATATAACTTACCACTCAGTTGCATTTATTTAGGATGCAGTAAAAGCAGCAAAGGAAGGAGGAGCAAAAGTGAAATCTTTCTGAGGGCACAAGCTCCTTCTGCTCTGTGGCCTGTCAGCTCCTCTCTGCTCAGCAAGGCAGAAGCTGACAGGAGGCTCCTGGCAGTGCAGAGGGATGAAGTACAAAGTGCTGGTGGGACCTGCACAGCAGATGGGGATGAGCCTATTTGGGGTAAGGTGTAGCAAGCACTGGTCTCCTGGAAGTGATCTGTGGTCAACCCAGGACCACCCTGTCCCAAAGTGTCCAAGATCGAGTGTTTCAGAGTGGCCACACAGATGAAAGGTTATTTTAAACTTCACAGCAGGTTTGCTCTCAATCTCTGATATTAGTGGTCAGCTCAAAGCCTGAAATCATGAAGTTTTGTAATTTTCCAAAAGATGGTTTAACAATAATGATTAAAACAAAACTACTTATTGCCCTTTTTGTCCATACAGATGTCTGATCCCTTTTCACATCTTACCAAATACTGTACACCAGCAATACCCAGTTACAGTAAACTCTTCATTTTAGCTAGCATTTTGTAAAATCCATTTCCTTTGATCAGGTTGAAGTGTGATATTTCAATATTATATTGAACTTCTTCTCCTGAAGCAGATGTTTCTTGGGAGAGCTCCTGGCAAACCCATTGGCTGAGAAGTCAGGGTTCTACAAAATTTGAAAACAAAGGAGGAAAAGAGATGCAAAATCTACCAGGCATTATCATGAAATTTTTGGTTGCTTTCAGCAAAATATGGGGATAGGGCAAAAAAGGATACAGATTCCAGCTACTTGCCAGGAGTGGTGAAAACCCAGAGGCACCAATGCCATTGAAAGATGTGGAATACACTTCAGGTGCTTAATCCGGGTGTGAGCGAAACCGAAATTGCACCACTACCTGGCAGGCGTATTTGGCAGCACTGGGATGTGTGTTCCCTGATAACCAGACTCCTCCCACCGGGATGTTGGTTTATCTGGGTTTTTACTGCTGATTGTACTTACTCTTGCATGGCTTTACTGCATGCCTGCCTGTAGCACTACAGCCTACACACCTTTAGAGTGCGGCAGTCACAGTGATGGAATAAATGGGGGTGTCTGGAGGTCCACGTTCCTCATGTCTGGCAGCTCCATTTGGGGGCCGTTGTGCTCCTTGTTTCAGGAGCATGCCATCTACTGATGAGGACTCAGTTACTACCCAAATTAGCTGGTACTCAAGCACACACAGTCTAGCTCCTGGGTGTCGTAGGACCAATAATGCTGTGGATGTGCACTGCCAATGGCTTCCTCTGGCTCTTGTTTATGGGCGATCTTAACAACACCCTTACATCACAGCAGTAAGTGTCTCCACATTCCAATGGCACTCCTCAGCTAGGAACTCCGTGCGAGTAAGGGTATCCATCTGGTCCTGGGAGATGTAGCTGCATCAGCTGAAGGCTCTGCCAAGCATTCCCCGAGCAGCCTGTGCGGGCTAGCACTAAATTAGGCTGGGGACTACGCTGATACAATGACAGCCAGAATAATCTGAGCAATAGATAAAGACCCTGTTACAATCAAAGAGTGGTTCCCCAGTGTAATTAGGAAGTGCACTGTTATGCAATTAAGAAAATTAATTAGATGTAGATGTAGGAGAGTGCAGGTTGAAGGCATGTTGCGGCACAGACTTGTCTTGCTCTGTGGTACTTTCTAGGTCTGCTGGGGGTATAATTGGTTTTACAGCATCTCTGAATGATCTTGTACTTAGGGATGGAAACACCAAGTATCCTCAAGTCAGATATCACTATATTGCCAGCTCCTTTTAAATGAAATGAAGGAGATCTGGCCAACAGTATTTTACTTACCTTTTTCTCCCAGGAATCCCAAACCAGAAGTGTTCATTCAGAGGAAAACAAAATTGAAACAAAATAAAAAATCATCCTCCTGGTATCTGAGGAAATGTCATCTGTGGTATATGTAGGAATCCAGAGAAGCAATATTATGATTTGACAAATACTGTGATTATTCAAGACATGCCCATGTATATGTTGTTCCCAAAATGTACCTTGTGTTAAAAAGAAATGTACATCCCTAGTGACAGTAGGACATCACCATTACACAGCTCCATTGTATCACAGAATGGTGATAGGACATCAGGTACTGAAGAGTTATCCTTTAAACTAGAACAATATTTGCAGTCCTAATGAGAGAGATGGCTCAAGGATTCTTATCAGGACAGGAAAAATTAAATCTGACACTGCCAGGATAATCTGTAATAATAACCTACATAATTTTAAAAATCATTGGTTTTTTTCTTGTTACTCATGTTACTGACATCACCATACAGTGCAAGGTGTAAACTGTGAAATTAATTTTATTTTCTCCCTCCGTAAAGCTTGTTCATTGTTTTTACCCTTGTCAGCTTGGACACCAAAATTTGGTTTGATAATTTCCCATTCAAGCTCTCATGCACCAGACCAGCATGTCTGAAATCCAAACATTATCAGAATGTATAAAAGCACACACACACAAAAAGCCCAACCCAAAACTGAGACGAGTTCAAATTAAATTAACATGTAGAAGGTTGGCAGTCTCTGCTGGAATCAGCTTCACTATTATTAAGTTTACTTTTACTACTGCTGTTTCAATAGCTCCTTCTCTCGAGGTTTTGGCTAAAGGTGCTTTACAAATTAGAGGTCACGTTGGTACTTTATAATTTTCTCATTTTTCCTTTAATCTCTTTTATTTTTTCTGTTTAATTAATTCTATGGTGATTCTTTCTGAACCTGAAAACATTTTCCTAGCTTTCTGTATTCACAGTTGCCAACTGCCGGGCGAGGCTTCCTCAGCAGAGGATTCTTTCACCCCAGGCAGAGGGGAGCATCCTTCACGTGACGCAACCTGCACACTGGAGTAGCCCCCAGGAGTGCTGCTGCATCCCAAAAGAGAGACCCTGTGGGATGCCCCACCACCTGCCACAACACCAACCACCACCAGTAATCAGTCCCATGTTTGATGAGCACCACATTTCCTGAGCTCTGCCTGCATGCAAATTAATGAGCTTTTAAAATGTAGCAAAACACAATTTGCCATAAACTGTGTTGGTCACAAAGCCCCCTTAAACTCCCAAGAGATCATACCTGCTCCTGCATGTGTACTGGGTAAATTTGCACAGCAGTCTAAGAGTGTGATTACAGCTTGGGAAAACACACACAGTTTTACAAACACACACAGCTTTAAGCTGGCTGGCTTAGTGGCTGCACCAGCTATCTTACTCGTATCAATTACCAAGTAAAGCTCTTTAAATGAAAGGAAGTATTTTCTTTCCTGATCAAGCTTACGTGGATAACATTAAAGATAGATAATAATGAAGTCCAGGTATCCAGAGAGCTATGCCCAAGAACCGGCCCACGAGCGCTGACTAATTAAGTAGTTAAGGTGTGTAGAGAAAATAAGACAGAGAAATGAAAAATCCCTGGAAATGCCAAGTCCTGTGCTATCTGTAGCTAAGCTGTGGCAAAAAGATGCCCTTCATTACTAAAGAGAGCACTGATGATTTTATCGTTAAAGCAGTATCACACTGCCTTGGTCTGCTCTTTCTCCCTCTAAAGACACAGCGAAAACACCCACTTACATTGAAATGTGTTTACTGTATCCATGTATCTATGATGCAATGAAGACATCTTTGGGAAGATTTGTGGTGCTTTCTACATGGACTGAAAGTTTTCTTGGGGACTCCGTGTCCCACATACCTGTATTCTGTGAGCTGTTTCAAAGCGGCCTCAGCAGAGCACCTGGGTGATGTTTGCCAGTGATTTTAGCTATTCCTGCTGCTCCACCTCAGCAACTGGTGGTGAAGTGCCAGGTCTGGAGCACGGTACAGACCCTGTTATCCGGGTATGGCTTGTGTCTTGACTGGCAAGGAGTGAACAACTGAGGACAACTGTGAAGATTCCCCTTCAAAACCAGCCTCGGTGGTTTTTTCACATATAACAAAGGAACACTGAAATATTTTACGGTATCAGCTGACAATAAGCATACAGCAGAGATAAAAATGTGACAGCCTGTGCATTTAGGAGAATAAGAGAGGGACTATCAAAAAGGTTATGGGAATTTAGCAAAGCCGGAAATGCTTTAAGACATCGGAAGAAATCCCTCACTCTTATCTTCTGTATAAGAGCTAGATCAGACTACACCATTTAAACCAGCCTAGGCAAATCTAATTTGTGAGGGATCATATTGAGGAGAAGACCAGCTAGTTTGAACTTAAAGAAAATACCCCTGACTTTCGTGGGGGTTTTTTTTGACTGAATAAAAGATGAGTTGGAAGAAATACCTTAATCACTCCTTGAGCCAACAATGTGATTTTTACACATTTAGAGGTGAGCAAATAGCAAAACTAGTAATGTTTTACAGAGTTTTCCAAATAACAAGAGAACATTTGCTTTTCTAAGTCAGCCCTGTGTATTATGAAGAGAGTACACATGACTTCTTCCCCGAAAGATGCAGAGTCAAAGAAGAAAATATTTTCCCCAGTTCCTGATATTGCTCAGCTCCTGAATGGACAAAAAGTTTCAGTCAGCCTCTTCCTGGCCATTATTACAGCGTTTGTGCAGGTACTTCTTGAGTCCATCTCCCAGGTACATTCCTCCTGATTACTTCCTGCTGCACGCTCTTTGCCTTTGCACAGCCAAACACTACACGAGCCAAGACCTCCTGCCCACACAAGCAGGTGGTGCTGTGTTGGTAGGGCACTGCACTTCAGGTGAGAGCTGCTTTGAAGATTTCAAAGACCGAGGAAGGAGTTAATGAGTGTCCAAGAGTTACAAGTGAAGTAATTTGCTCTATTAAAGAAAGAGAGGATTTTATGCTGTACGTGCCAGTTATACAGAGAGAGACAGACACCATGGCAACAAGCTTGTCAGGCAGGAGCAGGGCACTACTTTAAGATTAACTATCGCTGGGGACATCATTAATGGTGGAGAAACTTCAAAAGCTTTGTAATTTGGGTTCCTTTTGCACCCAAAATCTCACCTCCTTTTATGGAATTTGTATCTGCAGTCTATAAGTTTAGCCTGAGATAACAACAACAGCAGTCTGGGATGTTGGATGCATCCTGAATAACATGGAAAGGAAGAATGTGCCTACAGTATCTCAGTGCTTCTAGGCCTGCCAGGTTGTCTGAACACTGTGCCAGGTTGTCTGAACAGAAATGAAGAACAAAAACATACCATTCAGTCAGGTTCAGCAGGATTGTCTGAAGAAAAGAATGAAAAGGAGTTTGGAAAAGTCTGCTCCTTCTGTGCTTACTCGTAAGCCATGGGTCTGATCATTAGCCTGCACTGATGGAAAGCAGAGATCCTTCTGTAAATCCCCCATTCTGGGAGGATGAGCAGGTGACAAACAATTGCACATACGAGGTTGATTCTTTTTATTCTCATTCATAAGCAGAACCCCAAATACCTGTGTTGTCTTGTTCCTGATGCAGACATTCACCCTGGTGCAAACATGGTGTCAGATGCTGATGGGGTAGGATTTATACCCGCAGGAAGTTCCTCCTCCTCCTCCAACCACAAGGCAATGAGTGCACAAGGCATTGGAACTCTGAATGGGGTCTAATGCGAATCTCATTTCACCAGAGCAATGCACAGAGTTCAAGTTTCCAGTTCATGAGCCTGCACTGCAGAGGAAAACATTTCTATGGGAAAGTGGAGAGAGAAAGGAAAGATCTGAAGCGCTGTTGCAGAGTTCTGTGGGAGTCTCTTTAGCCCCGCCGTATCTATAAAGTGCTGAGAATGCCACACAGCACAGTTTTCATTGTGACAGGGAACGTATCACAAATTCATGAACCTTTGTGACTTGCCTGCATTATAATTCCCCATGACTGAGCTACTCAAATCTAAGGAGAGCTGCAGTGCTTCACAGCTCCAAAAACGAAGCACAGCCAACATGCAGAGTGTAAGAGTGCAGAGAGCCCAGATGCCTGAGCCCTGGCTCAGCTCACCATGCCCCACTGCTTCCACAGGAGCTGCTGCAGGCATTTTAGTCAAAAGCTATTTTAGCCCCATCAGGACTAACTGGGAGAACTGATGAGTGCAGACATTTGCTCAGCTTGCAGCACATGGAAGGAGAATCAGGTAGACATTAATCATCTTTTGCAGATGCGTCAAGTACAAAGGAGAAGCACATTCAATCCCATGAAAAGGCTTATTTTTGAGCAGTTGTTCTCTAAGACCTGATAGCCAAGTGCTGTGCTCAAAGAACAAATGAAAGAGGAGGTGGCTCCTCTGGAACTGCCTGCTTTCCCAAGATAAAGGAAGATGGAGTGCAGCACTCTGCCTATCCTGTGCAGGAGGGTGAGAGTCATTGAGATAACTGTGAAAATTATTGTGGTGGGGGCATCTGGCTTGATATAAAGGGAGAAGAAGTGGGAGCATGCAATGGATTTCTGCATATGTTTGAGTTTTCCCAGTCTTGTGGAGAGAGGCCTCTCTGCCCGTAATTGGAACAAACGCATGAATAGCACATGTGAGCAGAAAACAAATCTGAAGCTGCAAGCAGTCAGCTCACCCTGCTGCATGGTTAGCAAGGAGACGTGTTGCATATGCAAGACGTAGGGCAGGGAAGGACACATTCATCCTACTGAACAGACAGAGCATTCACCAGAAAACTCTCAAGGTTTTGGAGACCTCAGCTTGCCTCAGGTAGCTCTGTCTCCCAGGCAAGTGGAGGTACACAGACGTCTGTTGTTGGTCAGCAGGCAAATATCTGCCATGAGGAGCTGGTGGCAACCTATGACAGCTGCACACACATCGTGGCCAGTGATATGTGCAGAGGGACAGCAGGGGAAAGCCTGTGGTTCCTGCTCTGGGTGCTTTTATCCCGCAACCTGAACTAAGTATTTATTTCTCTTTTACTGGGAGAAGATCTCAGTTAGAAAGGCAGAGTCGTGCACTGGCACAGGACATACATCCCTTTTAGCCAGACATCTGTGGCCAACAGCAAGAAGAAATGCTGGGAGATGTCAAGTGTGGGTATGGGGTTTGTCACAAGGCATTCTGTGTTCAGAGATGGAAACCAAACTACAGCTTTCTTCGTGCTCGAAGAAGGAGCTTAAGAACAAGGAGGTGTGGAGAAAGGCCTCTCCCAAACACAGCACTGAAGAGAGAGGGGACAGAGCCTCGGCCCCACGTCTGCCCTGGGCACACAGATGGTAGCCTGCACTCCTTCCACTCCCGGGGAAAAGTGTCAGACATATATCACTGACCATGGCATGCATGGTCTTGAACGAACATTTCGGCAAGCTACAGAAATATTTCCTGGTTGCTAATACAGACTGCTAGATTAACTTGCCTGCATTGCTATGGTATTACTCTTTATAATACTGTGAAATTTAATGTAGAGAGGTTTTTTTAAAGAATAAATGTTTTACAAGGTCTTAGAAAAGCATAGCACTATGAGCCAGTGCAAAGTTTAAGACAGTTGTAGCAAGTTAGCTCCAGTTTCTTCTTTAAATCACGATCCACGTTAGTGTGTGCCTTGCACATTCTAGCTCCTGGACCCTCTACAAGTGCATTTTATATTCTTTCCCTCACCCTTGCCTTCATGAGCTCCAGTCACTCACTAAACTAAAACTCCAAATCCCATCTTTAGGCATGCATATGGACAAGCATTCATAGGAGAAGATCTCAGCTGAAATAAATGGAGAAAATTGCATATGACCTTCCATCCTCTCCCTTCCTCCTGGAAGACTAAGCCAAGACTTGTGGAGGAGTGCCATCACATTTTCCTGATTCCCAGTTCATCACTGGGGCTGTGTCTGTGCCCAAATCCTCTGTGCTCTCAGCACCTCATCATCTGCCTCCCAGCTCCTCACCCCCAGCTTCTGCAGACACTTGGCGCAGCCAAAGCAGACCATTGTCTGGGAAGGGAGGTTGCCAGGGCAGCAACATAAATTTTGCCCGCACTCTCGAGCATGGAGTAAAGCATATGCTGGATGTTGCAGGCAATGGAGATCCCTTCCAGGATTTTGAACACTGCTGAACTTTGCTTCACAGTCAGAAGTCAAACCAAAGCCACCTGGGTCCATCTGTGCTAAGTCAAAATTTATGAGATTTCAGCATGACACAGAGAAACACTCTTTGGGCAGGAAAAGTAAAGGAGGTCAGTCTTGGGTTTGTTTATTTGTTTGTTTAAGAATTCATTTATTTTATAACTGACAGGAGATCATTTTTATTGGCTTAAAGTAACTTGCCAGGAATAAAAACAAGCTTCCCTTTCTGTTTTTCACAACAAGGAGATGCCCAACAAGTGGTTTAATGCTCAGAAGAGCCTCAGAGGTCTCCGCTGAATTGATCGACCGTGGTTCAAATCAGTGTGCAGCACAGCCACTGAGGGAGAAACAGAACACGGAGTCAGGGCATCTGCAAGGTCTGCAGGATGCCACTGGGGCACCCTGCCACGGCTCTGGGAGAACAAGCTGGGGAAGGCTGGAGTTGCATTTTAATCTCTTATATGTAGGATCCATCTGCTCTGGAACTTCAGGGAAATCTATTGCCAGGATCAGCCTCAGACATTGCAAGGCATTGCTTCCATTCAAAGGCAAGACCAGTCCTACAGGGCAAGCTGGACAAAACTTCGACTTTCAACCTTGAAAAATTCTGGGGTAGGAGTATGCAATGTACAATTTCAGCTACATTTAGCTAACTGTGACTGAGGGTCACAGGGCTTCCGAGCCATCCTCCTCCCTTTGAGCCAGCCTTCGGCTGAGAGGACTAATTGGATGGACCTCTTGGGGCTCCTTCCAGCTGTTTCCTGAGATATATTTGTATTCTGCAAAGGGAAGACTCAAGCTGATTGCTTTTGCAACAGCTTCAATGGGAAAAATTTGCATTAAAAACAATGTGGGAAGAAAAAGACCTGGCATCTTAAAAGGTTTCTTCTAATTCTGGCAGGTTGATCAGTACATTCTCTGCCAGACAAGAAGAGTTCCCTGCTGTGTGTTTTCTAATGAATTGACCACTGCCCTCTAAAAAGATATAGTGAAATTCACTGTGTAAGCATCTTCCCAATCAGCCTTGGGAGTTTTGAAGGTATCTTTACTTTTTTGCTCATATAAGGTAAAGGTTCGTTCTACTAATTCAGACAGGCTTTCTGAGCTGAAGAACCTTTTCACATAAACAAACTTGTCCTTTGAATTACTATTATATATATCTTACAATAGGCATTTTAAATAAATGTATATTAATGTGGTCCATTGCTGCAGTTTGATCAGGTGGTATTTCAATGTGACCAGCCTTACCTCAGGCAGGGAGATCTGGATGACTCCATTTTTGTCTTTGTTCAGGAGATGGAACACTTCTGAAATGCAGAAGAGTGGGGAAAAAAACTGGATATAAACCACGGAGTTTAGCATGTAGAGAATCACTGTCTGACAAAAGGTAAAGGTCTGGCTTTTTGCCGTGATCTACTGGAAATCTAGACTGGTTCTGTAAGATAATATTACAGCTGTTCTTCCATCTTCTTACAAATAATTTCTAGGCTGCTTCATGGGGTAGAATAGATCTACAGCAGCAAAATGGGAGCTGGCAGCAGGACAACTATAAAATCTGATGCGGTAGCATCTGGCATGATCCAGGGACAAACGTGTAAATCAGGTCTGAGTAAGGACTGCAAATGATAAATGGTCCCATTTATCGAAGCTGGGACAATGTGGGGGCCAGAGCACTGACCATAACTTGCTGATGACTGCAAAGCACCAGAGAATGGCATGTTATGGAAACGTTTCCCCTACTCCCCGTGGTCATTCAGACGGAAAGGCTTTTGCTCTTTCTCTGCTGCTTCCTCCAACAGATGCAATCTTGCTGGCACCCTGAGCTTTCCATTCAATTGGCTACACTCACAGTTAAAAGACACCAAGGACCTAAGACAACCCCCAGGTTTTCAGGAATTGCCCTTGGGCACTCACTGAACAGGGTCTCCAGGCGGATCATGCAGGCCACAAAGCCGTCGAAGTCGATGGTCAGCTTGGTGCTGCAGGCGTAGCGGGCGACGATGCTGTGCTGCACCTCGTCGTTGAGCCTGAAACCTGAGGGCAGGGAAAGCACCTGAATCACTGACACAGCAGGTTATGGTGCTGTATTTGGTGTGACTTATCCATGGACTGCTGCAGCAGCAGGTTGAAGGACAAGACTATTCATCTCAGAAGGTCTGTTAGACTCCAACACCCACCTCTGTGGGTCCTTTCCAAAGCCCGCTGTGCTGGGTGAAGAGAGGCATAGAGTTCTCCCACAGCATTTTGTCAGACTGCATATTTCGCATTGTTTCACAGCATAACCAGTCCTATGTTCCCCAGATAAACCCCTAATTAGCGAGTCTTGGCACTGCAGCTGAATAGCAGTGATTGCAGCAGAGCCAATTGCTCACATAACACATTGGGCTCTATTCAGGCCCATATTCGTGCTATTTCTGTCTCTGGATCATTCACATAAAATCCATTGAGCACAAGACAAATCAAAAAGACAGTGCTCCTCTAGATGCCCCTGAGCTGGCAAGCTCTGCTCCAAAAGTGAATAGTACACATCAGAGAGGACATAGTTGGGGCATGCCTTGATCAGGCTAGCACCTTCTCTAGAGAAGAGAAAGGTGCTGGGAGGAAAAGAAGGAAAATGAGGGTTTGGGCATGGCTCTGAAAGAGGAAAATTAGATTAGGAAATAATGAGACCAAAAATAGAGCAAGTAATAATCAGATGGATAAGCAATGGTCACAGCATGGACAAAAGTACCAGTGGTTCATAATGCAGAACAGAGGATGGGGTTTGATGTATATAACAGCAAAAGGATGTAGCAGTGTTTGACTGTCAGGAAGGGAGAATGGCACTGGCAACGCTGTGATCTAGGTGACAGGAGAGAAGAAAAGCCATTATAATGCTCCAGTGTCCTCCCAATGCTTGGTGATCCGATGGTGTCCCCGAGCAGCACACTCACCTGCCTCTCTGAGGGCATTTCGCATCTCATGGGAGTCGATGGTACCAGAGTAGTCACTGTCCACTTTCTTATAGATTGCCTGTGGCAGAGGGGAAGGAGGGAGTGGGAGAAGGCACTCCAGTGTGTGCCTGTGCACCAGTGCCATGGTGTGGGCACAGGGAGGCAGGCCAGGCTTGCACAGCTGACTCACAGCAGCTGTGAAGACGTGGTAACATAAGTCTCACCAGGGGCTAGAAGCCAGAACGAACAACTCAGAGGGCTCCTCCAGGTTTGCAGCCCACACCCTGCCATCCTCCCTGCTAGCGTGTCTATTCATTGCCAGGACAATCATTCCTACCTCTGCCACGTCCACACCATCACTGCCGTGCCCACACAGCCCAGCCCTTCTGATGGCTGGGACAGCGACTGCCCCTACCAGCACAAGCTCCTGTTCTTTGAAACATTAATGAGCAAGGCAAAGGTTTCAAGTAGCTCCGAACTTGCCCCCTCGTAGCTACCAGCAAGCAAGGCAGAGTGGGAAGCACATTCCCATGGGCTGGCAGCTTGCCTGTCTTCATATTACACGGTGGCAGACAGGCCATTGAGGAAAATATCCTATCATTTGGCAAACACTGCAACAGACCAAGTCCATTTTGCCTAATATTTCAGACAAGATGACAGATGCTTCCTACTGCCAGCAGGTTTGTTACCCAGAATTAGAAGCCACCCAGACCTAGAGCTAATACTGGATTTGGGTCTCAGGGCTTGGTTTGCTGACAAGCCTTAGGACTGAGCTGAGGCTTCATGAACCCAATATTTCTCCATGAAACTCCAGGACAGGTGCTCTGTGCTGAACAACATCAAGTGTGGTGGCAGCAAGCTTGCCTGAAAGGGATGTGGTCTCATCAAAAAGGTCCAAATATGACCTTCTTTTAGACTGTTTGATTCTGGGTGAATTTCTCGTGATATTAAATATATGCCAGAAATATAACTCAGCACTACTGCAAGATTTCAAAAATACAAAGCCAGGTGTTTGTAGGTCCTAAAAATACATTTCTTGTGTTTGCTTATGTTCAGCTAGCAGTGTAACATATTGCAACAGCTGAGATATGTTCCTATGAGCTTTAGCAGAGCAGGCAGGAGAGAGAGCTGTCTTTGCCATTAATCAAAGAGAGTTAATCCATCTTTCCGTAAGGTATTGCAAATTATGGAGAGTGATGGGGCCAATGTGAAAGAGAATTTGCTTGTGCCCTGTAGAGTGAGAGGTGTTTCAGAGCCCTGGAACAAACTCCAGCCATGAGAAGGAAGGCTTCCAAGTATATCTGCCTGTGATGGTTTAACTCTGTCTCAGTTCTGGATCTGTACTTCAGAGCTGAGAGGGAAGGGGAAACAGTCAGAAATGTTATGTTACCAAATACTTTTGAATCTTCATCCAAAGAGTCTTGAATTCTACAAGTCCCAAGGTGCCGGTCCCGTCGGTCTGGGCCACATGGTTCAGAAATCAGGATTTCTTTATCCTTAACAAAACTGGAGAGCAATCAGTTCTGATAAAAACAAATCACTCATCACAGTGTCATCTTAATGCCAGTTTAGTTCTCATTTGTAATGCATCTCCATCTCCCACAGACATGCCCACAGCTTTACATTTGCTTGGCTAAAGGCATGCCAAGAATTTCTGGGCTATCTTCACTCTCAAGGAATGATATATGGGATTGCTAAATATATAAGCACGATTAAATCCACTTGCATTTTGTACAGTTAACAGTAGGTTAGAGTCCTTAGGGAAAAAAGGGACTGGCCTAGCAGCAGACAATTGTTAGGAACCAGTGGCAGGAACTGCAATTGAAGAAAGACTCAATAGTAGTCTACAGTCTTTCCTCATGTCCTTCAAGGCCTTGAACATCCCCTCCAGTGGAAAATTATGCAGAAACAGGGATTTGGACCCCATGATGCTGTATTTACTGAGTTGCCCTGTTATGTTTGGGAGCCTGTGGAGTGTAGGGCAATGGCATCACTTCTCCTAACAGTCAGTTATCCACAAGTTCCACAGCCAATCTCTGCTGGCCTCCATATGACCATGTCACGAGACCAGCATCAGTGAGACCCTGGCAGCATGGCTCTTGACCCTCACACTGCACTTTCCCAGCATGTCAAAGGAGCACTGGGCAGAGGTGTTGACCTCTCCTCTTCCCTGGGCTACTCAAACCTTATTAGCTCCCAAGTGTCCTCCTCCCAGCTATACAGAAGGAAGGGAGGCTCATCCTGTACTTGCAGCCTTCCCCCTGTGAATAGGCTCAGCCTCTCCCTGCTGCTGCGAGCTCGGTGCTCTATAGGCAGGCCCTGACTCAGAGATGGCAGCTGAGGATGTGCTTAAAAACCTCCTGCCAAGCACACTGTGTACGCACCTGGAACTGCACAGGTGCAGCCAGGCAGAAGGGCTCTGCTTCTTCTCCCCACTATATGTAGGAAAAGTTTAAGTAAGGAGAGATGCAGAGCAGGTGAGAGAAGCAGCTGATGATTAAATGGTTCCAGTTTCTGCCACCCTGAGCTGATAGAGCTGCTTGGCTGAATTTTTTGCCTCCAGCCATATGCCTGGACAACTGAAGGGTAAACTTAACCCAGCTTGTCAGGAGGTTTTGCAAACGAGATCCAAGAACTTTAAAGGTGATGAAATGACATTCAAAGGATACATCTAAAAGGCTGATCATCTCCCTGCAAGTGTTAATGTTGAATCCATCACTTTTAACATCCTTTCCTGTACAAGAAGGAAGTAAAAGTCAAACCCAGGAGTACTTTATGATGAATATTTTTCTGCAGACAGTGTTGGAGATGGCAACCACTTTAAAATCTTGGTAGCAAAGTAAATGCTCTGTCATTTTTTCCACTATTTCTCTTCAGTTGATTCATATGGTGCTTGATTGTAATTTTTTTTTCACGGAGGGAGAGGATATTATTTGTTTTGGTAGTGATAAGCCTCTATTTGTCCTGTTTGTCCACAGAAGTCATGCAGTAGCATAATAACTTCTCCCATGCTGGTCCTCCCAAGAAAGTGCAGGGAACATTGTGCCTCTGCAGAACATCTGCTGGCAACACTTGGAAGGGGAGCACCAGGCAGTGTTTCTACCCCACCCCATATTTAGAAGTTCAGCAAACCGGGAGAAACTCAGCTAGGACCAGACACAAACTCAGTTTTTCATCACCCTTGGCTGATAGGGCTGGGTTTTGTTAGCACAGATCCTGTTCTCAGCTCCATCCAAAGGGAACTACCTAATGTCACTTACTCTTCGCCAAAACCCGGTTTAGGATCCTTTGAAGTTCCATTGCAGTCACTTCACAGTCCTGGACAGAAAACAAAACATCCTTTAGGTGTTAACACAAAAATTATTTCAAACATGCTGTATTCATCTGCTGTCAGGCATCCGGAGACTACTTCCCTTCCATCTCTAAGGCATGTAAATCCTTAATTTTTTAATTACACTTCACATTTACCCTCAGATATCACAGGGAGAAGATCTTAAAAAAAATCAATATTTCCTAGACATTCAACTGGGGAATAAGTGGTTTGTTAGGAGCTATGGTAACATGAGCCAGTAAATGGTAACTTTTTTAAGGTTTGACTGAATAAAGAGGTTCAGGAGAACATTTGATGTTTTCAAGGCTTATGGAAACTACAACCAAACAAAACTAAAATTGGACTCTCAAAACTCAGAAAGGTCTTCCTAAAAAGATGTTATTCCTCTCTGATAGCAGTGGCCACCTGTTCATTAAGAGAAAATCTGACATGACAGCCACAGGCTAACGCAGCAGGGCTTTGTAGATACTGTTTTTCAAATACATTAAGTAGAAAAAAGCCCAGCCAACAGCTTTCCAATTCCTAGGGCTAAACAAAAAGGAAGGAATTGGCCAGCCAGGCAATTGTCAGAATTATACGATAACTCCACAGGTAATTTATTTCACTGTGGGATAATATTTTCACAGTCCTCACTCCTCTCACGATTGTAATCAAAGTTATTCCCTGCCCTGCATTACCAAGGGAAAAAACCCACATTTTGCACCAATAAGAGGAACAATGTAGAAAATCTTTTCTATTGTAAAATAAATTGAACTGAAGCTGTGAGTTAATAAAAGGGGAGAAATACTTGGTTTTTTGAAGACCAGACAGTAAAAGGAATCGGCAAGTCAAATATTTGTATAATCATAACAGAGCACTCTCAGTCTTTTTTGTTCGCTTTAATCCACTTACCTCTCCAGAGAGCTTCTGGAACAGAGTCTTGAACTCATCATCTATATCTTTGTTATCGACATGAGGCTGGAGGAAAGGGATGACCGAGGGTGTGGTTAACAAGGTGATTCTAGAAAGTGAGCTGGGGATATTGTAAAGATTCTGCACAGGGGCTTATTTACAGCAGCAGAAAATGAGCACTTGCTCTGCAGCCATGGCAAAACAGAGGCACTACTTAAATCATGACCAGCCAGGGGCTGGCTTAGTTTGAGAGCAAATACTTCCTAAGGCTGAAGAGAAAGTTTTCTTGTTACCAAGCTAGTTTTATGAAATAGCCGCACATGAAAATGTTGCTGCACGTGGCCAGAGTAATTCAGCACTTCCTTGGAAGTCTTTTGCAGTTTCTCCCAGGCTTCAGGAAGACTATTAGTTTCTATGGAAATGTGCCCTCCCCACCTTCTCCTACATATGCTTGAGGCAAGGACAACCTAATGTGTTCCAGCTCAGCATACAAGGGTGAAGTTTCTGTGCCACATGGCCCACGCATGAAAAAGAATGAGAAAGTAAGGCATGGATATACGTAAAGGATCCCCATGAACGAAAAATATTTCTCCTGAGCACAAAAACACACTGTAATTCCAGCTCACGTGAGAAATAAAATAAAAGAAATAAAAATCTTGCCGCTGTACTCCCACATTATGAAGGAAAATCTGTCCAGTTAGGACATCTAACCTCATATGGTTTTGCGGACACCACATCACCCATCATCCTAAGGAAAAAAGAAAAATAAATAAAACAACCAGAAATTATGAGTTTACTTTAAAGTCTCACCTTTAAAATAATTAGCAAAACAAAGCTGTTTAACAATAAGGTGTTAACTAATGCACAGAACAAGCCCCCAGATTTCCTGCTTCTCGTGCTCCCCATCCCACCTCTGCCTGCCTCAACTCTTTGAAGGTATTTCCCATGGGAAATCCAGCCTTGTTGTTCTTGCCTACCATCCAGACTCCTGCTTTTTCCTATTGATACAACCCTTTTTAAAAACCATCTCCTCCCTGTTACACTATCTAATCCTGCACCCTTTATTTGTGGGAACTTCTCCTTCGCAGACCTGAGGGACCTAGTTCCCACCTGAGTGCTTAGTGGAAGCCTCTGAGGAGCCATGACTCTGCCATGGATGTGTGTGTCACATACGGTAGGCTATGCAAGAAAAAGGGTTGTGGAAATTCTGCTGGGGTTGTGGGGACTATTTTGCTGCTTAAGATAAAAAGATTGAGCACAGGGTGTGGGTGCAGTACCTGATCTTTTCCTTCATGTGCCTCCCCAGCAGAAGAGGCTTTACAGAGAAGGTACTCACTGTGTTTTTGCCTGTTTCTCCGCAAAAACTCTCAGGCAGAACTCCCCATTCTTGTAGGGCTCAAAAGTGGAGGGCACAATGAGGTACTGTCCCCGGGGCAGCGTCATGCGGCTGCAGACCTCGCGCAGGTTGACGTAGGGGTCAGTCCGGGCTGCTGGCTGGTGCCTTGCAAAGAAAGCACGGCCTGCGTGCACATCTGTGTTGTTCTCCAGCTGTGGGGAATGTGTTTTTGTTAGAAAACCGTTTGGCAGTTCCCTGGTAAGCCAGCCACTCTATTTCGATTTCAGTGCTTTAAAGCCATCTCGAGTTCTTCTTTGCACAAAATGACAAATCTGTGACTGATGGCACAAAAGGAAATACCAGGGTTCTGTCATGGGTAACAGGCAGATAGTTAGAAGGGGCAAGAATCTTTCTCTACAAAGATTATCTTTTCACATGCCTCTTTAGAATTGGTAATATAAAAGAAATAAAAATATCATACTGTGGGATCATATGTAATCAAATTAGTACACTGTAAATTGTCTGTGCATTGAGCACCTTTTGCTTTCATGCGTTGCTTGACAAATCTAATTTTCAGAATATTTTTGAGCAATTTATGGAATGGAATAAATCTCCTAATTGCGTAGGAATTGTCGTCTCTGGTTTCTTTAAAGAGACAGAAAAGAATAGTAAAAAGGACAAAGAGGTAGTCAGAAGGGTGAGACTTTTGGGGCCACATTAGGTGATTTACCCAACTTCTAGTAGTAATACTAAGGATATTCATTTGGATTTGATGGAAAACAGAACTTAATTTTTCCTTAATACAAATGTACTCTGAAGGAAGTGAAGCATGGCACAGTTCATAAAATAAAACACTGACATAGGAAAGAACAGTAGTGTAAGAACAACATCTCTGCTGTAAAACTCCTATTCATGACTTTTGCTCCACAACGACGTGTTTCAAAAAGTGTGGTTCAGTGACACACAAAAAGTGCTGTGTGGCTGACACAGGCTGGGAAGCATTGCAAAGGGATAAGGTTTCTGTCTGCATAAGACCAGCGTGTACAAAGATGTTACCAAACATTGTATAATTATTCAGTTTTCCTGATGTAGACTGTTGAAAAATATGCATGTTTCTCCTCTTTTATTCTGAAGATAAGATTGAATTTGGTATTTATTCAACAGCCTCATCTTTTCCCCTCACTCAATATTAAACTAAGTGGAACTGCAAAGATTAAGAAGACAGATCCATATCTTCTCCAATATATAAAGTTCATTTTCCCTCTGCATTTGCAAGGCTGCTAAAAGAACACAGTTAATTGCTACATGGCCACACATTCATTTACTGAGAGAGGAAAAGGGCTGAAAAGCCAAGGGAAAATTGGCAGCATAGGCTGCTGGACCTCAGTAATGAGTATAGGCTATTCCAGACACCCCTGGGGTCTCTTTCTTTAGCAATGAAAAGTCTCTTTGCCTCAGTATTGACGTCTGGGGGGATTAAGGAAGGTTGAGCATGGTTTGTTCATTGCCAGGAGCCCCAGTTCAGAGCAGTAAAAGGAATGGATCCAGAGTTTGGCATTTCTTCTAAACAGTATTAGCTACATTTTCTCGATTTTAAAATGCAGAGATCCTGTTCTGCCTTCACCTGAACTAAACAGATAAATTCTGACCTCTGTTGCACAAACTTAATGGAAGCCAAATTTCAACAAGTATAAATGAGGTCGAGATTAGAAGTCAGATATCTGCAATAAATCCTAGTGCCCCAGCCCCTTGAAAAGGAGTATTCAAAACTTGAGATATTGGTCCAGTGTTCCAAGAATAAAACTCTCCAGAAGAGATGTCATTAGTAAGGAAGAAGTCTTCCTGGTAGATAAATTCTCCAGTGCAACAAGAGGTGCCCATCTGGAGGTGAGAAGTCTTCAGCAGAGACTACGTACCTCCTGAGGAATCTGAAAGGAAGGGGAAAAGCCAACGTTAAAGGGCTGCTATATACCTGCATCTACCCATAAGGAAAAAAACATCAGATGAAGCTTCCTTCAGACACTTTTCTTTTTATTATTTTCAGTTACAACCACACATTATAGTATCAGATAC
Organism: Atrichornis clamosus; assembly: GCA_013400975.1. NCBI lineage: Eukaryota > Metazoa > Chordata > Aves > Passeriformes > Menuridae > Atrichornis > Atrichornis clamosus. The sequence goes on along the minus strand of WBMZ01003639.1, from coordinate 26,045 downwards.
CAATGAAGTTCCATCTTGTCTTAGAGCTGTTCCAAAGGAAAAAGTGAATCTTCATCCAGAGAAATCTATAGCATATTTAGTGGCTTTTCACCTGATATGGTGTTGTGAATGATACTGTTGGTCGGAAATACTTGAGTGAGCCTCAAGTCAGTCAGGAAAGTCAACAGGTTAGCACCACTTTGCTAACCAAAACCAGAGAATTTATTACAGCAGACGTAAAATCTACTACTGTACTGTTACTGAATATGATGAAAATATAAGACTACTGTCACTAGCAATCAGTTTGAGGATGATGAGATTGTTGTGAGGAAATTATAACAAGTAGCAAGGTTCAAGATTTGGCCCTTTCTAAGTTAAGTAAATTGCTATGTACACTTGTTAACTCCAAATACGAGGTAGCTTTTCCAAATGCGATTAGTTTTCTTGAGAGCACGGATTCCAGTGAGTGCCAAAAAGAGTGTCTTCCCAAGCACTAGAAGAGCTTTTAAAATATCACCCATGCAATGATTCTGGAGCCTGAGTGGCCCCTTGAGACCTCTCGTGTTGTTCCCTATAACCAGCATAGTAGAAGGCCAGGAGCTGGGTGATGATCACACAGTTGTTGTCAGCAGGCAGCTACATGACTTACAAAAGCCCTGCAGGGCAGGTAGACTTGAACATAAATCTTTTCACCTTCTCCTGCAGAGAGATCTGCTTTAGGCCGTCATCTGTGCTGTCCTAACTGGAGCTCCCTAGCCACAGCCTCAGCTGCAATGGTGTAAACCTACAACAGAGCATGACCCAAGGAGCTGGGATCATAGCTGGGTGCCTACCTGAGATGACTTAGCAGCCATGATTTTCCAAAAAAGTCCACATCTAAAGAGTCATTTAAGTGACTTAAGAATCACCAATCCATGCTACTATGGATAAGACAGAATAGATGTAAAGCACAAAAGCTTCTCCAGCGTTGTCCCCAGTGATGGGAGCAGACAGAAACATGAAATGCACAAATTTGGGGTGCTGATAGGTGAGGGTGCCTGGCACCACGCAGATGGCAGCTCAGAAATGTGTCCGGTGAGAGCCTTGTGGGCATGTAAACACTTGGGCACTAGGGAAAACCTTCCCTAGTTTTGAGCCATCCCACACAAGCTCTATCAGCAAAAGTCAGCCATTCCCACCTGCTCCTGCCTGTGCTGGCTAATGATCTTCATCCAGTGGAATCTATACAACATTTAATTGCTTTTCTCCACATATGATATTGGTAGTGATAATACTGGTTGGAAATTTTTACACTTGTTTCTCTCCCCTCACATCACAGAAATTAGAGATTACACTGTAGATTTTTTTCCCATTATATTTTCAGCAACACTGGGAAAATCAGGAAAAACAAAGCCCCAAATTTACTGAGCCAGAACACTAGCATATGGTAGACAATGGATCAAAAAAATCTTGAAATTCAAGGGACAAATAATAATAAAAAAGAAAATGACTACTGAGGACTAATGATAGGCTGTAATCAGAAACACTTATCTGGAATTGCCAGGCACCCCGAGCCTGCCCCCATTCAGATTTTGTAAGAGAAGACCCTCAATGAGATTGTTGCTGAATTACTGGCTCGATAATTTACACTGCCATCCTGTTGAAGTGGGACAAAAACTGAGTCTCAATTTATCTGAGCCTTTCCATATTATGTGGGTCAGGAAGAAATGAGAGAAGTAATTGAATCATTTTGCAAAATCCAGTTCTTATTGAAGTGTGGTGCTGAATGTCAAGATGTAGCACATTGCTAATTTTTGCCACCTTAACAGGACAGGGGATAAAGCCTTTAAAATCAGGAACAAACTTTACCTGATAGAGTGAATAACCAATGCTGAGCAGACCTTCTCCCATCCTCTTCTGTCTCCTGCGGTTCTTCTGCATCAAGCCCACCAGTATAGTACAGCATGGCTCACTCAGACTCCCTTCATGGTCATCATCTGGGTCATCCAAGCGGATTGTAAACTGGGGATTGGTCCAGTATGTCGCTAAGAATTCCCAACGGGAGACAAAAGGGCAGAGACGTTGCTGTTATTGCAGGCAAGATGGCTGTCACTAGACCTACAGAGGATATCCCTTTGGAAGGACTCTTGCCAGGGGTTTTCCAGTTCTTTCCATTCAGTTATACAGGTTTATGTTTTCATAACTCTGCTGAGTATCAATTGGAGCCATGGGAAATCAAAGCACCAGGGTATTTCCTGAGGACTAATGACCAACACGGAGGAGCTGGTCCAGCTCCTGGAGAATTCCAGCCAGTCATTTATCTCCAGGAAATGTCCTTGGCTGAGGCTGTTATTGTTGCAAGAGGACCAAATGCCAGACAGCCTCTCCAGAGGTCTAACCTGAAAATGAATGGGAAATAACAGTGCCACTGAACTGTGACACTTTCCTGGCCTACCCAACCCTTCAGAGGGTTGTTCCAGCCAGTAGCAAAAGCCTTGTAAGCTGGAAAAGCAGACATAGAAAAAAAAAAAAGAATATAGCCACGAATAAACTGCTTTGTGGTTTGGTAATCCCCCATGAGAAAGTAAGTGTGAATTAGATCTTCATTTACACTCCTAGGCTTTTGCTTATTATCTAAACCCTGCAGAAGCTGTTGCACCTCCAAGCTCTTCCTTCTCACCAAAGCCCTCTCCAGTTCACAAGCACTTATTTTTCAAATATTTGGTTTGGGATTTCACCAAAGGTCCACTTGACTGGGTCTTTACCTTGGTAGTTCTGGCAGCCCCCAGCAGTGGAACCCCGTCTCCACTGTCCATTAAACAGGGTCAGATCCCATTTGTTGACCTCGTTGCTTGTCAGTGTGTCGGGAGTCAAGTTGCAGATCTCAAGGCGGGTGAACTGCCTTTGGAAATCTGAAAATGCCATCCTGGCACACAAAAAGACCAGGGTTAGCCCACCAACCTGGAACAGTACAGGTGACTGCAGCTGGACACTTCTCCCAACTGGGCAGCACACCTTGGTATTACAGAGCTGCCCAAAGCCGCATTTAATTGAATGCTGAAACTTGGAAGTGGCTCTCGGGAAACAAAATTACCCACTCCCTGAATGATCTGTGTCTCCTGGAGACAGTCATTCTCAGTGGCTGTTACACATTATGGGCTCAGTCATACCATTTTCTGTTATCCCCAGCTGTGGGCAATCCCTCATGGATCAGCTTCACAAGCAAATTCACTAGAACTGGTGCAACAATATGTGCGAGAAGATTCCAATTAGAGGAAGTGAAGAGTTGGCCCTTGTGAAAGCATCACTGCAGGAAAACAGTTCGGTGTTTTGCTTCAGTCCTATCACTGATGTTTGTTTTTACCATTCCTGGTAGGTTTGCATGAGTGGCAGACCTTGATAGTTTCCTGCTGCAAGCAGAGGTCTGCTCTCATTTCCCAGTGCCCGATGGCCTGTGCAGCTGACTGCACTGGAGGACAGTGGCTGTTTATCTTTCCAGGTTAGGACAGAGTGGCATAGGTTCAGCACTGATCCATGTATAATCAGATCAGGGTTAGGACAGGCTTTCTATTAGGTCTGAGCAAACAGACCCTTCCCAAGCTGATAATCTGAACTTTTTCATTAGTGTGTATCATTTAGGCAAAAAAACAAACCTCAAAATGTAGAGCAGCTGAGGTTCATTCTTGCCACCTCATTAATTTTATTACCATCTGGTCTCTATACTTTGGATAAGCGCCGAGTTATGCAAGCTCTAATAAAAGGTAATATTTGAATAGGAAGGGAGATAAATAAGAGGCTAACAATGCATGCATGTCATTATTAACCCCCTTGGTGCTGGCAGTTTTTCTCCGTCCAACTGAAAGGATTGCTTAAGGCACATAAAATATCCAAAAGAGTAAGCTAAGTGAACAACTCTCACCAAAACTCTCCATCATCTACTTGCTTATCCAGAGCCTGTTTTTGTTTGGGATCAACATAATTCCATTCAGGAGCACTGCAGACAAAGCACAAAAGCACAGTGTTCAGGGTTTTTTTATTCTACAATGAGATGTGAGTTAGATTCTATCTTAGGCTGGTAAAGGGATATATATTTCTTCAACAATTAAACCGTGTGCCCCTCCAAATGACAGTACACTCTGCAACCTAACTCTGCTGGGCTGGAATCAGACTGGGACCATATTTGCAACAAATAAGCCTTAAATTGAATCAGCCTTGCCAGGTGCCAGAAGGTACAAACAGCCTGTCTGGATTACAGAATCCACAGCCTGAAAGTCTGTCAGAGCTTCTCCATTTAAAGATCTATTGGGGTGCCTGATATCCTCCCTAGGGAAATGATATAAGCTCTATTGTTGGGGTCACAAAAGAACAGGAAAGCAAAAAGTTGGAATTAGAAAATATACTGCGGAAAACAGCACTGCTCCTGTCCCATTCTGATGTTAATATGCTCAGGATGGTTTCTGCTGTGATCTGCTCCCACAAGACAATGCAGTGCTGCACCTGCCTCAGCAGGGTTGTCCCCTGGTAAAACAGGTGTGACAAAATCAGGATATGGCATGTGTGCATGCTTGAGGCACCTTACCTTGGGGAGAGCAAAAGAGCTCTGATAAAAGTAAGAATAATCGTAATGTTTATTTCCTATACTTAGATATGATACATCAGCACTCAGGCTGAAGTCAGTCAGGACAGGAAACTGAAATCTCAGTGTGTTGCGTGAAAAAATATATTGTGGCCCAAATGAAAGTAAAATTTATGACATTCTAAATATAAAAATAAAAGAGGTTTTGTCACTGCCACTCTTCTGAGATTCCAAGATAGTTGAAGCCCAGACAGTTTCTAAGAGATTTTCAGACTTCTCTGTCCTTAGTTTAGTCAACATCCACACTTTTCAAGATTCTCAAGCAGATACCAAATACTGGTCTGATTTAGAGCTGACCAACCTTAGAGTTGAAGCAGAAGCACACTGGTTTATCCCTACTTTAACTCCCAGGAATAGGACTGGTTTGTATATTTTACTAAGGTCCTGGCACCACTCGTAGGATCAATTTGAGAAAAGTTATCTTATAAAATGACGTGGGTATGGCTTGCTCAGAATTAAACCAAGGACTATTGTCTCTGATTAGAAAGCTCTGCCTGAGGCAGGTAATAATGCCCGCTGGACAGAATGGATCAATATCTAACCTTGGTCATAAATTAGTTGTGTTTTATTCCAACTGATTAAGTATCCCTCCTACATGTACTTTGTGATTGGATTAACTGCATTGTCCCAATTTAATTTTTAATAGATTCCAAAATACACCAAAGAGACAGAAGCAGTGGCATATGAAAACCTACTTATCACTCCAAGATCCAGTCCATTCTACTTCACCCCAGGGATTTCTAAGCCTCACTAGTTTCTCTGGCCGTCCTCGGTAATACACCTAAAAGATCCACAACAAACAGAAGCCTGAGCACTTCCATTATTCAAATCATCACAGGGCAATTGTTTTTCAGATAGGATAAAACATGATTTGTACTTGAGTGATGCAGTCCATTACAATTTGCAATAGTTAAAAGACACCTAGATGCCTTCCATCCTTATTTTACATTATCCTGTGTCACCAAGTGAGCCATCAGCTGCAGCACTCACCATTTCATATAATGACAGCAACCTGCAAGGAAAAACATCAGCTACGAAACAGTAGAATATCTACATCCCCAAAAGCAGGAAACACGGCAAGGTTGGAAGGGAGGTTTTCTGGCATGGACATCTCTGTAATGATTCCAGTCTCACAGGAGCAGGAGTATCTGGGTCTCGCTCTGAAGGTGAGACTAACAGCAGAGTTCATGACAGAGGCTTTTACTCCTTTCCCGTCAGCTCTGACTGGCAAAATACTTGCTCCCACCTCACGGAGTACAAACATATGGGGAACGGCTGCCTCCACTCCTGCCTCTCTTTTCTGTACCCTGCATTTTGGGAACAGCTTGGCCCACCTTTAAATTTTGTACGCCAGCCCGTTGATACCATACAAGTGGCAGGCTGCCCAGTGTACTCCACACAACTGCCAGTGCAGAGGTTCTGACCTGGCTAAGTACTACAGGCACTTCCTTTTTCCGTAAGAGGGTGCAGAAGTTAGGAATATTTTTATGGTCAGTCACAGAGAGACACCAGAAAATTGAATGCACTGCAGTATTGCACGCCCAGGCTGGTTTGCATGATGGCTCCAGAGAGGCTGGCTTACCTCCTCTGCTCCAGTGATAGAGTAAGCATGTCCTTTTACCAGCTTCAGACTTGTGATTGCTTCGATTTCAGCTGTAGCAGTTATCTGGGGCAATAAAAGTATGCACAGTTAAGACAATATATTGTGTATGAACTCAGCTTTCATAAGAAAATTAATGTGGGGGAAGGTATCCAAAGTGGTGTGCACAATGAATATCAATATTCTTGATGCAAAGTATATTAAATTAAGGTCAGACCCACAGCAAAAGCTTCAGTTTCATGTCCCTTCATATTCAGTCCGAGCACAGAAGAAATTCAAGAATGTACAATGAAATCTAAATCTAAATCTAAATTCAATTCCCAGCTCAGGTAACAGACCCAATCACCTGCAAAGACATGTTAGTATGAACTTAGCTCTAGCCTGCCTCAGCTAAGATCTAGTATATCAAAATTTGAACTCTGGTAATTCTATATGCCACAAAGCAAACAAGATAATGAAACAGGATGTGAAAGGTGTGAAATTTCCAAAACATGTTCAAACATCATCTGTAACTTGAGAGTGTTTGTATTACAGGGGTCAGTAATCTTTAGGACTGAAAACCAAAGCCAGAATCAGACTAGAGGCTACAACAAAGTGTCTCAGTGAGTTTGTCTCTGGCAGTCGAGCATCTGGAGCTGAAATTACAGAAAATTTGAATGAGAAAAGTTACTCAGAGAATGAAAATAGAGTTCAAGAAGAGCAGTATGCAGTTCATGGCTCTAAGTTTTATCACATGCTGTCATGTAAATAGGGAGGCATGACAAGGGTTGGTTATTTAGAACCCTGTCCAAAGTTTTTGATCCGGAAATCAATAAAGGTCTCACATTAATCGCAGTTTGCTTTTATATCAGACCTTCCTGCCTATCTCTAACATTGGTCTGGGCCTTTGTCACAGAGCCAGAGCCCTGAGAAGAGGAGCAAGGAGAGTAGAGCTTCATCAGCCTCTTACATCGATGGAGCAGCCAAGCAGTGACCCGGCTCTCAGAGCCTTCTGGATGATTTGGTACAGGTTTGACGGAGCCCTCCGCAGCTCATAGGACTCGGAGATGCCTCCAGTAAAATCCTCAAAGCCCTCCACGGTGGACCCTCCTGTGAGAGCTTCATAAGAGCCATTCAACCTGTGGGAGAGACGAAAAGAGCTATACAAGGGGCCATCTCCCCCTATAAGCACAAGGCACCACAGAAAGAAGGGTTTATCATTTAGCACCTCTCAGTCTGGGGCCAGAATTTAAAGCCCCTTGAAACAGACAGTTGGGAACATCTTTCATGGACCTAGAGCGAGCTGTAATTATGGGAGGGAGGGAGGCTGCATTTGAATGAGGTGTGTTGTGACTGACACCACCCAGCCTGGGCCACCACCCGCTGCACACCCAGGGGCACAGCTCCTGCTCAGCCCCCGTACTTGGCGTAGGCCTTCTCCAGCAGCGCGCTCCAGAACTCGCTGCCTTCCTCCGAGTGCACGAAGAGCAGCTTCCCGTTCTTGGTGGGCAGCCTGTCGTCCACCACCACGTCCACCCACTCCCCGTACTGCCAGAACTGATGGAAAGAAGAAAGGAAAAGATGATGAGGGCTGGTGTGCTCATAATAGCTCCACACTACCATCCTCCTCCCCCTTGACCTGCCGTCACTTCCCCCTGCATACGTCACTGTAGGGTTTTATTCCCATGTTGGATTCTTCTCCTTTGTAATAGGGACAAACTCTTCCCAGCCCTGTGGAGCGTTCAGCAGGCTTCTTAATGCAGTATTAAATTTGGCTGGTATGTAATATTAACAGCATCTTGTTGCACCTAACAGTGAAAATACTGTCTGTGCTCCATGCAGAGTTTACGTGGTGGGCAATCCAGAGAGCTGGAGACAGGATACTCTACACTATATTAAGGCTCAATTCTTAAGGAAAAAAACCCCAATATCCCCGTAAAAATGCCAGAAAGAGAGATCATCTAAAGGGGATGCACTCAATAGTGCTAATCCTTTCTGAGAATACCTGGAAATGTGTGAGACATTGGTAGTACTAAATTTTGGCCTCAAAGCTAGAAATGTTTACTCCAGAATTTGATGCAGTCCTGAAAGGAGAGAAGATAATTCACACCATAACACTCTAAGGTGAGCTGGTGGGAGAGATAGGTGTGTGTTCTCTAACTAACTTCTGTCCTCACCAGAACAGCTCCTTTAACTTTGCAGGGTGATTCCACACTGCTCACACCTGAGCCTAACCTCCAGTCAAAGCAGGTTTGCTAAATCCCAACACACTGGGTCCACAGGCAAGGAAATACAGGCAAAGCACGTGAGGGGAAGGGGAGGAAGGAGAAGGAACCACACCAGCCTGAATTCACTCTCAACAGTTGGCAGCAGCAGAGCTTGGTTTGGGCTTCCATGGCCTGACCGCTTGGCTCAGTTTACAAAACTTGCATAACCCCCAGAGCCCCATCAGCTGTAAGGCAGCAGAACCTCGCCAGTGAGCAGATCTCATTTAACATTATTTAACTCTGTTGTTCTTCTCTTTCTCTCTCCCCCATCAATTTGACTTACACACTGTAATTTTTGATTGTTTCACTTATTCCAAACAAAAAAACCCACGCTGCTTCTAGTTAAATACTAGCATTTTCCTCTTTTATTCTCAACACCCTATCATATAGGTACCTGGAAATGAAAGATTCCAGCATAATCCTTCTGGAAACTCTGAGCCTTGGGAACAACACGGTGCAGAATGTCTGGATTTAACGTGAGAGATGCAATGGCAGCCAGAAGCCAGCAATCACCTAAAAATACACACATTACAAGGCAGAAAAGTACATTAATAACTAGAGGATTGCTGAGCTGATCCCTACTCCATTAAGTCATTCTCTCACCTAGACTGAAATGCCAGCATTAAGAGCTATGCAAGGCCCTGTCAGATTCAGTATCTGTTCAGCAATCCATTCTTGTTCTGTTATTTCTCTCTTTTGCTCATTTTCCACTTACCCAAACCCCATAGGTATCTTGGGGCCTCTGACCATGGTGATAATTTCTATGGTCTAGTTTGTGCTTTGCTATTTTGATTTTCAAATGAAGCTGTGAAAAAAGGCTGCTTTACCTAAGCTTGTTAATGCCCTCAGGAGACCAAGAACAGAGGCAGAGGGAGAAGGCATTTGAGGTATATGGGTTGCAAAGTGTGGCTGGGCAGGACAGAGTTAATGACCTGTGGTACTTTAACTAGACTCGAGCCGCCACATTTGGGGGAGACAAGGGCTTAGAAGATGTCCAGAAGAGGGAAAAAACTCTGGGTTGATAAGATGGTGGGACTTCCATTCATGTCTTTTGGAGAAGATTCAGTGGATAGCGGGAACATTTTGGGGAGCTATTCCTTCTTAGCCCTTTCTTTGAAAATCTGAACTTGAACCAGCATTTAGGGCTATTATTAAAGATTTGCCCAGCAGTCTCATGGAAGTTGAATTCTTCTGGGACCTGTGCAAGGAGGCGAGCCCTTTCCCTGGCCCATTCCTTATGCTGGAAAGGCTGGGCTTGCCCAGCCCTCCCTGGAGGCTGTGTGCCTTGCAGCTGGAGCTGTTTGCTGCGTTGGTGACCTGCTTGTTGTGGATTGGAGGCTGGGTAAGCAGAAGTCTCTATCACAGTAAAGGTGCTGCCCCTGGGAAACTCAGTGACTCGTGGTGTTTGCACACTGCAAACATCAGGAAGAACTTCTGTGTTTCTGTATTATTTCTCGTGTGCAGAAAGCCTAGGAAAACAAAACTGCTCTGAAGGTGCTAACATTTTCCTGGTTCCCTGAGGATTATCTGTGCCAAGACATAGTTTCTTTGTGCAGGTGCATATTCTGCAGAAGGAATTGGCATGGCAGCTCTTGCTTCAGAGGAAATAAGCTAATTGAGAAACCAAGGAAAGAGATTAATCTGCAGCAAGATTGAATATCCTAGAGCAGCAGTTAACTCTTTATATTGGCTTGGGATTTATGATTTAATGCCATGATGAATACAACTGTAAAAGCAGGCTATGGGGACTTGCTGGGTGCTCTCTGCTGCCTGTTCCCCACTGGGAGGTACCCAGAGGGCTCCTGTGAGCTGTTTCGAGTTAGGCAGGCACTGACTTGAGAAACTCCTGTAAAGAAGTGCCCCTGGTGTGATGGCCTGTAACCATCTGAGCTGGCTGATCACATTATGGGTCCAAAACCATGATCTGGCCATTGTGCCAGCCCAGGCCTTTCTAAAGAGGAGGGAAACCCCAGTATCAGTATGTGAGGTGCTGCTTGAGCCTTCCCCTAAGGATTGCCCTTCCTTGGCTGCCACGTTCAGGGAAGAGCATTCAAGCTGGAAGCGGGCAGAAAAAGTGTTGGGTTGCCTGCTTCTTCCCATCCACCTGCATTTCTTATGAGAAGAGGTTAAAAAAATGTGTCCTGCTCATCCCACACAAGTGAAATTTGAAGAGGAAATGTGAGGCAGGTTAAATGCTACTTTGCAGAAAAGCTCTTTGAGGCAAGAGCTCTTAGTTGAAAGATAATATTTCCTTTGCAGAGAAGAAGATAAAATAAAAGGATTGTGACATGTTTAAAGTGGAAATGGGGAAAGGCTGATGCTGTGCATATATAAAAGAGAGTCCAGAAGCCTCAGCCTGTAGAACAAGTATGAGCAAAAACCTTCTCAAGGACGGATCAACTTGCTGGCCTGGAAGTTTCCTCCCAGCCTTAGGTACCTATGTATAAAATAAGCAAAATTATGAGAGGACAAGGTGTGGAAAAAAAAGGCTTTAAGAACCTCCTCTCCCAAGGAAATGTAGATGCAGGAAAAAATGAGACTGAGAACACTCAGATCTGCTTTTTATCTGTTTCTTTGAGGCTTTTCTTGGTATTTGCCTTAAGCTGTTATAATTTCTGTTTTCCTTGAAGAGTTAGAAATAATGGTGAGAAGTCTGGGGAATGGATTTTCAGAGGAGGGAGATGAAAAGCCTTATCAAGTTAGAACTGAAATCCTCATTTTGATGCCGTGGATGTTCCTGGCATGCTATGGAGTGCAGAAGATTATTTCTGAGAAGGTGAGGGTCCGTGGTGTCCCTGTTGTGTCCCTCCACCCCTGTGAGACCAGAGAAGGCCTGCAGCAGTGACAAGTTGGTGCTCTCCCAGTGTGCAACACCTGGACGGGTTTCACCTTCCTGGTCTAGGCCAGGATTTTACAGCCAGTGAATGAGGAACTACTCCAGGCTTTGTTGAGGCCAGTGTATGTTTGATGCACAATTAGGCAGAAGATTCAGTGAAATGAGGGGGGTTTCCTTAAATACAGTGTTTACTTCCCTGACTCAGAACTAAACAACTTCAGAATCTCAACCCCAGAGGATGCCAAATGCAGCGTGAAATCCTTTCAGGCTCCTTTCTTACGGCGTGAATCAACTTCTTATCTTCTGGGAGAGGGAGTGACGTGGGTGCTGTCTCTGACACACCGCGCAGTCTGACCTCCTGTGGAAGCATTTCAGGGCACGCCTGCTCAATGCACGCCTGGGAAGAATTGTGGTGCAAGAATTGCAGTGGTGAACTTGGCCTTAAAAGTAGCTATGCCCGCCTTGAGCACTGCAGTGTACTGTTTCTAAACCTTACTTTCTGGGCCCTAATATCTTTGACTAAGCTAGTGCCCACCGTGCCTTCCGAAAGGAACCAGCTGGGAATTGGCTGCTGAGCAGTAACTTAATAAAAAGGAAAGTTTGCGTGGGGTTTCTGAATGTAGGTGTTTTGGGGCCATCTTTATACGGCAGTGATACAAGACAGTCAAGCTCCTGTGATATTGACTTTAAGAGGATGTAGGAATCTGTCCATATCTAGGAGCTGTCGTGATGGAGCATAAACTGCACAGTTTGCCTCTAGTACAGCACAATGGGATCTTGACCTGTTAATAAGCCTTCTCAGCCCAACTGGAGAATATATGACTAGTTCTAATAAAGTACAAATTGACAGTTCCTTTTCTCAAAGTTCAGTATCATTTTGTCAGCAGCAAGTTTCGGAGTTTAGTTTGTGGTTGTGTCTACAAGACAGTGCAAGAGCACAAGCTCCCTAGAAAAGCACCTTTTGCAGGACCACTCAAACTTGTTCTGATTCAGCTGCAGGTTATAAGTAATCTTTCAAACTGCGAGGAAATTATTTTATTCCTTCCCTAAAAAGAGATGGCGAGAAAAAGAGGTCTATTGGTCAATTAATTAAGTTAATTACTTTAGAATGTATTTCCAATAGTCAGAAAAATTATAATATCTAAAAACATTTCTGCTCACTATATGTGTTTAAAGTTGTAGCCTTTTAGCTTTTAAAAATAATTACTTTTTTTAAAAAGCCTTCTTAACTGCAGTCCTCTAGGGGTAAATGACCTACAGACACATAACTCTGCTTCTCCTCAGTCTCATATTTCATGGACAAAAGTTTCACACAAGTGCCAATTACAGTGTTTACTGCTGCTGCTGAATGTCCTGAAAAGAAGCCAGCTTGATTCCTGGATCTGAAGTCATTTGAAATTGTAGTAAAGTGAAATTTTCCTTTTTTTTTTTTAATTAAGCAATTCTGACCTTGAGTGTGTGGTGGAGAGGGTAAACATGAAGCCTAGCTGTGCCTAGCTCCTGTGCGTGTGTCTGTGTATATGTATTTTTATATATATATGTATATATGTGATCTTGGAGAATTACTTTGACTGTTAGTGCACTTGAAATAAAATCACTTGCTCACAGATGTAGTGAGATGGCTCATGCTCTCAGTGCTACCCAGGCAGCTCCTGGTTTACAGAGATAATCGAATTGTTGCAGAGAATCCTTGGTGACCTGGGAGCTGAGTGACTCCTCTGTATTGATGATGTTTACCCAAGCATGCTGCACTTGCAGAGGCCATAAAATAAATGAGAAATCTGATTAGTTTCAGTTGCTCCAGAGCTCTGCTCAGTTTCTGTTTAGCTACCATCAAGGTGTCTAGACACAGAGCATCTAAACTGACCTAGAGATGGTGAGCTTCAGCCAAAAGTCCAAGTGTCTGGTTCCAAGAAATAACTGGACGGCTCAGAGGCATTTCTGTCCTGACTCTGTTCTGGCTTGTTGCAGTTTCAGCAATGCCTGGTGATCAGAAGGGATCCAGACACAATGCTGTGGCTCTTGCTTCCCAGATCGTCCAGCAGCTTTGACTGCCAGTTTTAGTCTCTGCTGGAAGCCCTTGTTCAGAGCTCATAGTACCTGGGGCATCATACCAGACATCAAGGAAGCACTGCCCAATTTATGGCAATGCAGGCTGCCTCTGCTTTGAGATTTCTGAAGACCTTCTGAAGTTTTCTATGGAAATGAATTATGTTCTGCAGCTGTGTACAGAAAGGCAAAGGAGAATCCAACAAAGGAACAGGCTTTCTTCTCTTTGGGGTCTCAGAATTGTCAGTGAATGTATTTTTAACATCTACGGGTTATATTTGCCGGAACAAGGATCTCCAATATCCCTGAGCCCATGGGACTGAATGTCAAAAGGGCCATGTATTAATGTCTACAGCACAATAAGTGAACAAACCCAGGACTATTAAGTTCTCTGCCGCCTAGAGCCACTTCAAAGGCTCCCTCAGCACATATCAGATCTCTCTCAGAGGTGTCAGGCTCTGGTTTGTTCTCCAGTATACCTGCAATCTCCCAAAATCTGCCTGTAGGACAAGGCCTGCACAAAGCACGCACGGGGAGGGCTCCTGGGCTGGTGTGAACGGGAGCCTTTGCCTTGGCTTCGGGGAACTCCTCCTGCTGAGAGCCCAGGCCCAAGGAGCTGCCGTGCCTGGAGTGGCCTCTGGGCATTCAGAACAAAAGGCAGCTCATGAACATAAATAGTGTGGATCTGGAAAGCTAATATTAAACTGAGGGGGTTTCAGTATGTTTTATACTATTTAGATTAAATTTATGCCACTTGCTTCTTAAGAACTTCTGCAAACAGTCCTCGGGTTAACTTATTCAGATAGCTGCAAGAAAACTTCATAAGTCACCTTTAATAACTAAGACTATGTGACTACATTTCAAGTTGTTACTAGGCTATCAAAAAGATATGGTTCAAAGAACATTTAAAATATTTCAAGTCTTTCAAGTTCCCATCAAACCTCCCAAGCTGATATTCATCTAGCTTACGCTGTTGTCAAAGAAATAAGTTTAATGGAGTGAGACTAACTCTGGGTTTTCTTGTTCCTTTTGTTCATATAAACCCAGACCTGCAGTGTTATTTTAAAAAGAAAAGAAACGTGTCAGAGAATATTATTAAAAATAGGCTCTATTTCCCTAAAGGACTTATTACCCAGTCACATACGTGGCTTATGTAAATATGTAATCAGGGTCTGTTTCAATAGAAGTGTTTTACATGAGGGTTTTAGTAACAAGGGCTTTGATATTCAAGGTATTGGATCAAACACCAAAAAAGCTTAGTATGCCTCAGAGATGTAAAGCAAATACCTGAATGCCAGAAGGGAAGTCCCATGCCTGAAGTTTGTTTTTGTGAAGGGTCAGTGTGTGTAGAAGCAATTGTAAGCAGCCTTGAAGTAACAAATTGCATTATCTTTCATTATTTTCCCTTTCTCTTTTATTTGTTTTTTGTGAGAGAGATCAAGAGAGAGAAAATCAAGCTCTTAATAAAAGCAGAATCAGATTTTGGAGCTTTTCTTCTGGGTTTGGGATAGCTTTCAGGACCAGCCCTTGGGGTACCAAAAGCTGTCTTGGGAAAACCCACAGCAAGGCAACATCCCCACATACACTGGAGGTTTTGGGGTCCAGTTCTGTTGTTACCACTATTTGATGGATTTGGGCACCGGTCTCTAATGGAAGCCCATTTAGCACAAGGGACTGGGACTCTACAGAAACATCCAGCAGGTGACAGAAATAGAAAAGGACTCAGGGTATTTGTATTCAGTTTCTAGGCTAAACAAAAATAATGCACTGGCCTCTTCTAGTTAAAGAACAGATCATATTTTTCAGTCCCATAGCTTGTAAACAGTCAAGGAAAATGAGCTTTTACTTCAGGTAAATATTCTTAACTTTTTTTATGCTATTACAGAAACTTACCAAATAGGAGGTGACAAGAAATGTCACTTTTACTACTTATCTGAGCCATTCTCTTGAAATACAGTAAGTGATTTCCCCATACTCTGTTCCAGCATCCACCAAATAAATATCCTGGAGCAAGTGTATGATTGGGCATCTTATTTTTAGCATTTGGAGTACAAGTCCACACACTAGGGAATTTTTTAGCAATTGCTTTAATAGTGCTGTGTTTACAAGACCAGCACTGGTATTATTTATCGCCGATGACTTGCAGAAATTGTTTCAATCTCATTTGCACAATGGATGGGCTGGAAGACCAGTGAGGTCAGGAGTACTGCAGTTAGCAGCACAGGAGGGAGAAAGGCTGATTTCTCTGTGTCTAATCTATCAAATTCTCATTACAAGAGTTTCAGCCTTCTCGCCTCTCTGTGTAGTCAGGAGAGGTTGCTGCTGCTGTCTTCTGCAGCTGGATCTTATCAGCAAGGCAGGCAGAGAAGGCAGCTGCTGCAGCAGCTACTCAGAGAGGGAATAAAGCCCCCTTACAGCTCCCTTCTGGCCACTTGCACTGCAGCTCTGTTTAGCCAAAAGCAAGCTCTGGAGAAAAATGGGTAAGAAAGTTTTTTAATGATGGATGTCTAGAAGAGGATGAGTGCTGCCTGAGAGATACCTCTTCTGCATCAGGGGAGCAGAGCAGCACTGCCATTTTGGTCTGTGCTTGCACAGTGTGGCTGGTGCCTGGCTGCTCCTGTCCCAGCTCGCAGCTCTACACAAAAGGCTGTTCAAGCAGAAGGAGAAGTCAGCATGAAGGGCTTGGAACAATTTGTTTGTTGTGGATGGTTTTACAAAGTTTGTGTGCTCTGTTCATTTTTTTATGATGTGGTCCTAGTTTCTTGCCCATGGTTGGACCATCCTGCTTGACATGAAACAGCACATCATAGACCCAGACCCTCTACTAAACCTGTTCTGCTCTGTTCCTTGGTTGTTGTGTATTTATTTTGCGTGAAACTGAGGCTGGAACTTGCTCTGCCTCCCAAATAAAAATCCCTAAGGACTAGGCTACAGGGGAAACCTTCCCTGGTGTCCCTTGTGCCCTGAGCCTTTGGAGCTGGTCTTGCTGCCATGGGCACAAAGCCCACTCTCTTGCCTCAGGGAAAGTGCTCTCCTGATTAGGTTGATGTCCACCTCTGTCTTAAGACATTTGCTAAAAAAGCAAAGCAGTCTTCTGCTCCACTTAATTCCTTCCTTCCTCCAGGAGACAGTTTGGTGTCTTCCAATTTTGGCATAGCTCTCACAAGCCCATATATACCCTGACTCAGGCAGCAATGCTGGTATGCGAGTCCCCTTCTTGGAATCTGCCTCTCTCCATACTATGTCTGGGAGACAGCCAATAAAATGGTCCAGTTAGGAGGAGTTTTAAATGAATCTTCTTTTTTTTATCTTCTTCCAAAACAAAATTCAGAAGCACTGTACATACCCAGCTCTCCTTGGCAGACATCTGTTCGAGTAGCTCCTCCAATTATAAACTGAGGGTTGGCACATAACTCCTGCAAAGATACAATTTCAAAGTTTGCATCACACTTTCTGATTTGAAAAGTTCCTTTTTCTTGTTTCTTGTTTCAATTTTCAAAGAATATTAAACACTTCTGACATTTTTTAAAAAAATATATTTTCTCCTCGATCTGATTAACAGTCCCAGGACAATGTTTGCTTATTAAACTGAGGACTGCATAGGGTTTTCTTGAGGCAACTCCTGATGCCCTTTGCTGCTTGAGACTGTCAGTGATTATACTGAGAATTTTTTCTACTGTGGAGACAGAAGTGAAAATTCACCTCGATATTTGCATCTTACTTTAACTTGCTGAGATTTTGGTTCAAGCAGCACAAATGAGTTTGTGACTGTGGCTGCTGCCTGTGCCACTGGAACTGTGCTGAGTTTCCAGTGCCAACAGTGTGGAGGATGTTCCCCCACCCTGACCCTGCTTCCTGGGAGGCCAACCACACAAATGCTTTTATAGGAACAACCCCCCTTTCTTCCTGGCCCTTTGGGGCCAGCCAAGTAGGTTATGGCAGTGACTGTCACTCCTCTCCCAACTCAGCTCTCCAACAAGTCATGGCCTATATTAGGAAGCTATTATTGTCTCTCTAGAGACAAAGCCTTTTCTGTTTTTCTCAGCATTTTCCATGAGCTTCTGGATGGCAGCAAGAAGCAGTTTATAGGAAACCTAACTTGGCAAGCAGGGTTGAGGACAGTTTAGGCAGTCACGGGCTCTCCCAGAAAGCAGCAGTTGTCAGCTATAGCACAACCCAGGACTTCTTGTTTGCATGTGTGTAATGAAGAGCTGGTTGTTAATCTCCTCTCACAAGATGTCATCTCATCTACATCCTTTTTGCTTCTGTCCAGTGTAAAGGGGTCTAGGAGTAGGTTACCCACCACACAGGAAAAGGTTTGGTGTAGTTTTTTCTCTTCTCCCTCCAGAGCAGTGCATCTGGTGTCAGTCAGCTGTGTGTGACTTATTACTCACCTGGATACCTGTCCTTCCTGAGCCACTCCCAGGTGCCACATACACCTTTTACACAGCTGAGTTTCCACTCAGGGGTCCCTCGTGGGCTGGTGTCTGGCAGGCAGGGCTGGGACATCTAACCCTGCTGGATCTCGGCCCTCAGTTATTCCTTACCCTGCTAGTTGTGTCTCTGCCTGCAGTGGGCTCAACATTGTTCTTGCATGAGAAAACCAAGTCTAACTTAACAAGTTTTCTAAGGCTGACCTTCTCCAAGGATAGGCAAAGCCAAGAGACACATCCGTGGTACTTGTTGAGGTAACATCCAGGTGCCAGAGTGAGGTGCTGATGGATAAATGGAGTGGCCAGGGTTATTAAACCTGGAGTTGTTAAACATGCAAGTTTCTGTTTCTCTCTTTTCAGGTGAAAAAATAATAAAACCTGAGGTCATGAAATTTTCTGTTCTTCTTGTTCTCCTTTCTTCCATCAGAGGGGGGTAAGTAATTTGTGGGGTTTTCTTTCCCCATTTGTTTTAATATTTCTTGATGTTGCAAGAGGGGGTAAAATGACAAAGGTGAAGCAAAGTAGAGACGGAAATAAATCACTGGAAAATGAGAGTGCCAAAAAAGCTTTGAAGCCGTGATTTTGGGAGTTAAAAAAAAATCATCATCCAATCTTTCCTGATGAAAATTACTTTCTTAAAATCAAAGGCCATTTGTAGGATATACGTATTTAGGTAATAGCATTTCCAGTCAGTTGCTATTTAACTCTTACAGGTAGCTTGAAGCGAGGCAGAGGATTTTATTTAGGGATTAGCCTGATTTCCTGAGGTGCACAGGGGCAAGACCTTGGTGTGGGTGCTGTTACGATGGACAGTCGATGGCTCCTGGGGTGCCCCATGCTCTGTCTGGATACACGGGGGTTTTGCATCCATCTCCAGATTGCACCCTGGACTTGTAGCTCTGTGGAGCTGGGGTGGACAAGGAAGGAAGCAGGTTCCCATGAAGCAGTTATAGGATTCCCTGCTTTATAATGGGCTTAGAAAATGATGATTTCTTTTCTCCCATCCCCTTTCCAACCTTGCTTCTGCCAACCGTGGAAGTAAAGCAAGATAGAATTAAAACACAAGACATACAGAAAAAGTGGATATTCAGGCTCACCACTGATTTAGCCTGGATGTTCAGCTGGGCTTTGATAGGATTTGAACCCAGTGAAACGGGCAGTTACAAAGCACTCTTACCGTGGGGCGCTTCCAGACTATGCCCTGAGTTTTGAAGGAGTATGGTCCCAGGTCCCGGTAGCCCAGAGCAGAAGGACAGGCTGGGAACTCTTCATCCTTGAACAGTGTGCCAGTCTGCAGGCACTGCTGCTTCAGGGCTTCATAGTCCTGCTTCAAATACTTGATGGCATTCCTGTTGGACCCGAGCCCGTCCGCTGCCGCTCTTTCTTGGCACAGTCTTGCTGCGACCCTGGACATGCTGCCCCCGCTCCCAGTGTGTGGTGCAGCTCTGCCTTTGCCTCCTGGGCCAGGGGAGGTGAGCTATGGGCAGGCAGCAGGCTCGGGTGGAGCCAAGGACTGCCCGAACTGCTCCAGCAGTCCTGCGGGGAGGAGGCACCAGGAGTGCAAATATGTACCCGGGACATGGGTGGGATCTGGCGGCAGTCACAGCCCTCACGGCTGGGGCCATGGGCACTGCCTGCTGCTACTGCCACGCTATTTGCTTTTTACTGCTGTCCTTTTTAAAAGTACTTTTTTAACAAGAAGCAAGGGAAAACGTTTTGCAGACACACCTGTTTACACGTGGAAAGTGATTGTGTGCATGCAGTGGGTTGGAAGTCAACTTTAAGGATCAGTCCTTTAAAAATCCAGGTGAAGTTGGTTTAAAACTCCTTTCCTCCTTCTGATATTGGGCTCTATGCTACTGAAGGGTTGTGCCCGTGGAGCTGTATATCTATTGCTACAGATTACCTGCTTATAGAGATGCCATGGAGTTTTAAAGCCAGGGAAAAGTTGAACCCACTTCTGGCTTAAATGATGAGGGTTTTTTTAAACAGGAGCCCTCTCTTTGGTACTCTTAAAGCAGTATGAATATTCATAGTTTAGTTTATTAATAATAAAAGGTGTGAACTTGACGGAGTTAGAGCTGTGTGATCTGCAGAAGGCAACGATACAATCCAGGAGCATGATGTAGGCCAAAAATGGGAAATAGTTTCACCAGACAGAAGGCAATCTGGTAAGCCCTGCTACCCATTTCCAGTGTCACCTTGGCCAGAAGTCACTAAACCTTCCCTGTCTATAAAAATGGGCTCTTGTCTCAGCCAGTGAGAAGTTACCCATCACACTTACAGTCTTTGGTGGTGTTTCCTGCATATAAAATGTTTACAAGCCTTGGGTGCATAAGGCTTTATAGACCTTAGGAAATAGCAGTTCCTGTTCTTGCAGTAGAAAATCTCAGTTTCTACCCTGGCAACCCCATTTTGTACTGACACAGGGGTGCACACCTCCCTGGCAAGGTGGCTGCAAACATCTGTGGGTTCAAGAACCGAAGGAAGAAATATTTTCCATGGAGCACAGCTGCTCTCTGCTGTCTTCCTGTATAACGGCCGGGATTTCCCAGCACAGCCACTGCGTGTCCAGCTAAAAGCTGGGTAAACAGTCGCTTTGTTTGCCAAAGAGCATGTTTGATGACTACCTCTTGGTAAATTTAGACAGAAGGTGTGGGGTAGAGAAGAGAAAATTTTTAAGGACTGAAACCTGTTGAGATAAGGAGTCCAAACAGAGGCTAGCCAGGTTGCTTGTCTGCAAATATTTGAAGCGAACGAATGCAAAGGAGGAAGCAAAATGATTTGTTCCAGGTAGTGAAGGCTGGGCTGAGGGAATTAATACATCAGTTGTCCCGAAATTAAACTAATACTGTTGAAACTGAGTAAAGGAAAAGGGTGGCCAGCATTTATCCCTGTTGCATTTCAGTACTTCTAGGTATGTCTGCGTACTGAACCAGAGTGAAGAATGGAATAATAAAGGGAAGGTTTTGTCTTTTCAGGGTGGATTTTTTTGCTGTCAAATAGACCCACTCAGAGGTACCCACTTTCTTTGCCCATGAGGCAGAATAGTGCTTCCTTTCCCACCTGTGATCCAGAGGAAAGCTCCCATTTTGCTGTGATTGCTGTAAGCTGCAAGTTTGGCAACATTGTTCATGGAAAAGCAGGGTGCTCCAGCAATTGGAAAAGGCCGTTTTGATCAGGAATCTTTTGTTTTCCATGTGTTTCTTTTAACATACACTTGATATATTGTGTGCTCTGTAACTCCAGATGCCACTAGATGTGGGTGGGCACAGCAGGGGTGAACCCTTGTGCATCACAAGTGTTTAACAGGGTAAGACAGGAAATGCAGGAGCACATCTCCTGTGGAGACAGGCTGAGAGAACCGGAGTTGTTCAGCCTGGAGAAGAGGAGGCTCCAGGGAGACCTTAGAGCACCTTCCAGTACATAAAGGAGGCTACAAGGGAGCTAAGAGGGACTTTTTACAAGGGCATGTAATGATAGGGCAAGGGGAATGGCTTTAAACTAAGAGAGGGGAGGTTTAGATTAAACATTAGGTAGAAATTCTTCACTATAAGTGTGGTGAGGCACTGGCACAGGTTTGCCAGAGAGGTTATGGATGTCCCATCCCTGGAAGAGCTCACGGACAGGTCAGATGGGCCTTTGAGCAACCTGCTCTACTGGAAGGTGTCCCTGCCTATGGCAGGGGGGTTGGAACAAGATGATCTTTAAGGTTCCTTCCAACACAAACCATTCTAAGATTCTATGAAATACAATCAGGTTTTAATAATAAATTTCAGTAAAGTGTGCCATAGGAATTTTTCTGTCCTGTATCTCACGTTTGAAAAGAGGCTGAGGACAACCATTTTCTGTGAAGGAGGCTTGGACCAGGTAACCACCACAACTGTTTGCTTCTAGTGATCCATAGTACAGCACTTCAAATCCATTTTCCAAGCTTGATTAGCAGCAGTGTGATTTATTTTGTGTAGAAAGTGATACACAAGCACCATCTAGAGGATATAAAGGAGAGGAGAAGTTGATGACTGTGTAGTTGACTACAGCAATAGCTGACATATTATAGGAGGAAAAGTGTTCAGGTTTCCCATGACTCTCAAAAACTCCTGCTGAAGTAGCATTAAATCCTAGGGAAACAGGAACCAGAAAAAAATTAGTTGTAACAATTATTCTGATTTTTGTTGCTTCTGGGATTTCCATATTTTTGCCTGGCTCTTCTTGCTTTCCTTTCCCTGTCCCCCTCTCTTGGTAATAGCAAGAGAGTGAGGGAAGAACCAATTAAACCAGGAAAATGCCTCATCTGGGTTTCAAAGAAGAGTCTGCAAATTCCATGCAGTCAGGACTGTTCTGTATCTGAGGAAATATTTAGAAGAAAATAACTGCCAATTACCCAGCAGTTCTAGACACATTCCTGATGCAGTGCACTAGAGAGAAGTGAGAGGGCTTTCTTGTACTGCATCCCTTGGCTAATGAGGAGTAAATCTGCTTCACTGTGTTGTAGACCCTACAGCATGAAAACAGATTAGCTTGATTCAGAGAGCTTGCCTTCTCCTGTTCTAAATGTATGGGCTCCTAACCACCCTATTACTGTGAAAATGGAGTGCCTATCAACAGGCGGACTACTGGGAGCTATGAAAGTTCCTAAATGTTTGTCTGTAAGATTATTGTTTCAGAAGTTGCAATATTGTATCTAAGAGCTTGGGGAGGGAAGGGCTGCTACAAGCTGCAGCCTAGAAGTTTCCCTATAGGGAAACCCATCTGAAATTAGCTCTGATCCTGCTTGGTTGTTTTATAAAAGCCAGGAAATTGCTGGTGCCTGAGGAGGAGGAACGTGATATCCTGCAGCAGTAATGCCTGCACCCAGGCGTGAAGCTCCACAACACGCTTGGGCTGATCCAGGAATGATTGTTCAGCACTGGAAGGAGCAGGGAAGGATAGCTGTATTTTGCAGGATGTCCCAGGCCTTTCTGACACATCACACTGCATTGGCCAGGGCTGCACCACCTTGTGATGTTGAGGAAAGCTCAGGACTCTCCAGATCCCTGCTCCAGAGAGGAAAGGAATTCCCTTCCTGGTGAAACATCACCACTGCTACTGCAAGCTTCCTTCTCTGGGAAACCTCCCTCGCCCTAGTGAGAAGAGGGCAGTTCCTGGGAAGAAGAACAGGAGCTAGCATTTTGTGGCCCCATTTCTCCCTTCCTGAGCTGTTGGCCAGTTGTTCCCATTTTTCCCCAGTACCTCTGTATAGAGCAGATAAGCCAGAGAGAGGAGGATGCTGCAAGGCAGAGCAGCTCTAAGCTGCTCTCAGCTGCTGAGTGTGGGCATAGGGAAGGACAAATCCACCCTGCCTGAAACTCCAGGCTGTGAATGGCAGCTGGATGCTCGTTTTCAGGAACAAGAATAAGCTGCTGCAGCAACAGGTGAAGTCACTTACTTGCGAAATGTGAGAGCTGGTGACTTCTTTGAAGAGCTGCAGAGGTGCAGGGAGATTTCCATCTGAAGTTGCCTGGTTCTAGGGAGACACAAGTGGGTAAATATTCTTGGGATTGATACTTTTACCTAAGAGCATTATACTGGTCTCACAATCAAATGGAAATCACCTTTTTCTTTAAGGAAAATGGGCATATTGTGTGAGTATGTAGAAAATGAAGAAACTGGCTCATGTAGTGCTCGCAAGAATTTCCTTCCCTCTAACTGTGGACTCACATCCACATCTGCTGCGGGACTGGAAGCAGGTGACTTTGTCAAGCCACCTGGCTGCAGAGAACAGGCTTTCCACATGGCTGCTGGGACAGCCAGCTTCCCATATAAAAAGATAACTTCTGTATTACACAAATGTGTCCTTGTCTGTCACTAAACCACTTGGGACAGTACAGTCCCTATAAGTTTGTGACTTGTCTAACAAGCCATGGTGGCAAATACAGCTCTTCCCTGCATTGCCCCATGTACCTCTCCCTCTGCCTCATTGAATCCCTGAAGGATGAATTTCCTTCTGGCTTTGTTCCCTTCTGTTCTTCTCCTTTTCTGTTTGGCTCAGTCTCAACCCCCTTTGCACCTCAGAGACTCTAAGAAAACTCTGGGAACTCTGACTGAGCAGAGCAGCCACATAACATGCTTGTACACTCTTGGCTTTGATCCTTGTCCAGCAGAGGCTGTCGGCTGCCAGCAGACCCCAGAGTGGTCTGTGAGTGTCATCTATGGGACGTGGAGGAGATGACTAAGAAAAGCAAAGTAATTATAGGACAAATTTTCAACCCAGCCTAAATTTCTGCATCTGCTGGAAAATGGCTAGAGTAGAGGAGTTCACAAACTGGTTTTGTGGGCCAGTGAAAACTATTGCTTTGAACTAACACCGGTTTCCTTTTACCTCGACTCTTGAAAAAACAGAGAAGTCTGATCTGTAGCAGCTGTACAGATTCAAACCACTATGTGGAGCCAAAGAAACGCTTTTCGAGCTGCTGCACAGCTCCCAAACCTGTCATGTTAGGATGGAACACAGCTCACTGGGAGTTAAACTCCCAGGTGATGAGGGGCTGTTGTCCCCTAGTCTCCTGGTTCAGTTGATGGCCTTCCCTGTGAGATAACTCATCAGTGCTTAATGAATCTAAACAGTTGAGCAAAACCATCCTCCAGCACCATTCTGTGTCCTGCTCGAGCTTCAGCACAGCCGTGCTGGAGACCTTGGCTGAAGCCACCCCAGTAATTGAGTGCACACAGCACGTACCAGCTTACGGCACATCACATCACTCGATCTGCTTCCAGTTCTCCATGTGGGATTGATTTCCCATGTGCCTCAATATGCTGCCAAAAACATAATTATTCTCTTAGAAATGAGAGCCCTTCTGACCCCTAAGGAACAGGAGACACCTTCAAAGCACGGAGAAGCTGGGCTGTGCCTGGCCCGGTTTGAACAACCAGATGATAGCAGGGCTGTTTCCTTGCACGGCTACGATCTACACAGACATAGCTGGCTGGTGCTGCTCATACCATTCATACCTAACTTCAAAAAGATTTGGGGGGCCTCCTCTGCTACACTGGGAGTTGAGTGGGTAATGCTTAGCTTTTTTTCCCTGTTTAATGGCAATGGCTTCCCATGAACCATGCAAGTAGGAGCTGTGTTGAGTCTAGGAAGAGGAATCATAAGCGATTGAAGTCCAAAACTACCATGCAAGTGGATGGTGTAACATAGTACATTGCAGCACCGTGTAAGCAATGAGGGAAACCTTCCCATTACGTCTCAGCACATGGTACAGCCAGGTAATTTATGGTTCTTTAAGCATTTTGCAAACAATAGTGTTCATTTTAGTCAGATAGGATGGCTCCAAACTACTGTTTTGTGCATCCAGGGCTTGGGAGACAATGCACAAAAAGAGCTGCCTGTCCTTCCAAGGCAGCTGGGCAGCCAGTGTGGGTGGTGGGTGCAGCATGAAGGGCTCTCAGCCTCTGTGCGCTGCCCAGGGAACACTGCCTGGCGCTCAACATGTCCTGAGTCAGATCTAAAATATGAAACAAATGGTTTGAATTCTCCCTAGGAGGGTTGCTGTACTACGCGGGTGCCAGCTGCAGCACTTCAGCCATTCCTGGCAGCGACTCGCTGCCAAAACAGAGAGACTCTCACCCCCGCACCGTGTGTGCGTGTTTCAGGGAAACTCGAGGGGAACTCACTGTTTGTGGTTTGGGCTGTGCAGGGGGAGTAGGTGGTTCCATGCCAGCAGTGACAAAACACGTGGTTTGGTTACCAGCAGCAAGTCAAGGTGTAAGTGATCTGTTATGTGCAGTGTTCAAAGGTGTAACAGGGTGACAACACGGGGTACATGTGCACCGTAGTGGGCTTTGAGCCACAATATTTTTTCCCCTTCCTTTGTCTTTTTTTTTCCTACACTTACCGAATCGACACGGATAGTTCTGGTTTTTACACGGGAAATACCAAATTTTTAATTGATAAGTACACGTGGCAATACGGGAGCCAGGGATGGCGCTGGGGTGAATCTGATGAGGTCCCAACCGTGCAGCAGAGATGTTTCTCCACGGGGCAACGAGGCGGAGAGACCGAGAGGGGAAGTTCCTTCACCCGTGACTCCCGGCGCAGAGCGACTCGAGCAAACCGGGGGATGCCGCGGGGCTGGGCAGCGGAGGAGGCTCCCGATGGAGGGGAGGGGGGATGACAGGCGGGGCCGGGCGGGGCCGGGATGTGCCGTGCCGTGTTGTGCCGTGCCGGGGCGCGGCGGCGTTGGCGATGGCGGGGATGGCGGCGGCGCTGGCGAAGGAGCGGGCGGCGGCGGCGGGCGCGGGG
>WBMZ01003638.1:45513-102227 GCA_013400975.1 Atrichornis clamosus | reverse complement strand
CCTGCGCCGGGGCGGCCGCGGTTGCGGCTGCCGCCCCTCGGGGGAGTGGTGGGGACGGGGAGCGGGGCCGCTGCGGGGCGCGGCGGGGAGGGAGCGCCGGGCAGTGAGAGGAGTGTGGGAGCCGGACTGCCAGGCTGTGAGCAGGATGGGGTGGTGGCTGTGTGTGAGGCGGTGCGATGGGATGTATGGCTGTGAGAGGCGTGGGGCAGCTGGAGGGGTTCCGGAGCCATGAGCTGGGGTAGGATAGCCCTGCACTGTGGGGAGCCCGCGCAGGGTCAGCATTGGTTCAGGCAGTGAAGGTCAGTCAGTCCTGCTCTGTGTACTGAGGCGGTGTGCTGCTGGACGATGAGGTGTGTGCGTGACAAATGGGACTCTTCTGTGGCGGGCAGCTGTCAGGATTGCTGGGATGGTGGCAAAGCATCATGAGCAATAGCAGAATTGATGGGAGAAGTTCCCAGTGGATGAAAAAGCAGGAATGGTGCACTGGTAGAGTAAGAAGTGAGTGGCAGTGGACAATACCATGAAAAATAAATCATGCGCTTAGACATAGAAACCCCCATGTAAAAGTGCACCCTTAAATCTACATAACAGTCTTAAAATCACTTGATTTAACTTGATGCTTACAATTTTGAAAGGTGCATGGGCATAGAGCAATATCAGTTATCTCTTTCCTAACAGTGGATGGTTAAGTCGGGATTTTTAAATGATTTATACATGATATTTGCTTCCTTCCTTGAAGCTGCTTTACCTGATTTTTTGAAAAATCAAAAACTTATGGGAATTATGCGTATATAGTATTTTCCAAGGAAACAGACCCTCCAAGTGATTTCAAATGAACATACAAAAAGCTCGTATAGCTAGTAGCTGCTCTCTGAAGTTGAGATTTTTGATACGTTATGTTCTCCTGGATGAATGCAATGCTTTGCAATAAAGCCCAGCTATCTTGATCTCTTCTTGATGCCTAGTACATGCAAGGTGTTGTAGTACGATCCATATTGCATATCTTTATGCCTTGAATGAGAACTGAATTCAAAGTAGTTGATTACCCACTCTTAATCTTTCATTTGTGTTTTACTGCTACTGTTGTCTCTTTCCACCCTCTGTACTGTGAGACCCTCAGGATCTCACACAAAGGAATGTCTGCAGTTCCTGTGGAATTGAAGAGATTCGGTGCTGTGTCAGCTTCAGTCTTAATTTGTAAGAGGTCCATGCAAGCTGTACAAAATTGGTCGATAGGCGACAGTTTATCGTATGAAGAAAATACCCCCTTAAGTTTATAATTTTTCTATGGAAAGACATTTTGAATGAGTGTTTTCCAAGATAGCAGTGCAGAGGTGTATTTAAAGCTGTGCAATTAAACGATGCACTAATTAAAAAAAAAATATTTTTTTTAAACTGTATTTTTTAGACTCATATAGTGGTTTGGGTTGGAAGGAACCTTAAAGGTTCCTCGTTCCAAGCCAAGGGCAGGGGCACCTTCCATTAGACCACATTGCTCCAAGCCCCAACCAGCCTGGCCTTAGAACACTTCCAGGCAACTTATGGCAGGGCCTCACCACCCTCATTGTAAAGAATGTCTTCCATATAGTTAACCTGAATTTCTCCTCTAACAGTTTGAAGCCATTCCCCCTTGTCCTGTCACTGCAGTTTCTCTCGACTTTCTTGTTAGGCACCTTCAGATCCTGGAAGGTGCTGTGAGGTTTAGATATTGTTGATGAGAAATGGATAGTCCCGACTAAATAGTTTCTACTACCTTGCTGCTTTCAGTGTTTCCACAATAGCTGAGTAATTGCCTTTAATGTTTTCCCAATTCAGTGCTAAGCAGTTCTAGTTAGACATTCCAAGTCTGATCTTTCAGGTCCATGAGAGCTATGACCATGAGGTCATGTCCATGAGAGCTAACCTGTTATTTAAGACTCTTCTTTCATTGTGACTAGAGAAGATAAAGGGTGCAGAGATTAGCCTTTGAAAAAGAACCACCTGCATTTAGTTGTCTTTGCATATCAAACGAGGGTAAGTAGCCTCTGTTGCCTCCATAAGGTTGTGTATTTTATAGTTTTATGCAGTCTAGGCAGTGATGGCCACAGTAAGATCTGTTTGTTTAATCCTCATCTGTGTTTTTGGCTCTGTTCATCGTGGTGGCTTCAGTTACAGCTGAGATTAATGAGTGTTTAGAACAAAATAGTTCATAAGCGAAGAGATGCTGTTCTGCTGCAGTTGACCAGTACTGAGGTTGTGTATACTCTAGCTGCACCTCAGTAAAATGCCATTTCAACTTCCATGAGATGTCAGCAGATCTCTGAAAATGGAAACTTTGTGACTGAAGAAAACCTTCTTAAAAGCTAATAAGCAATACCTAAGCACTGTTAACAAAACTTTCCCGCCTGTCACCAAAACTGCAGGAAAAACAGAAACTCTCTGACAGCATCTTTTCAGTGTTAGAGAATTAGGCAGTACTTTATTCTAGCCAGGATGTGCAACAGAAATAATTTCATCCACACATGCTGGGGTTGTGCAGTGAAAATCATTCTATCACACGTGGTTCTTTACCAGACTTTTCATTATTATACATACAAAATCCAAGGAAATTCAGAAATTAATTGGTCTTAAATTACATAATTCTTAGTATTCAATCTCCTGTTGGTTGTTGATCCCTTCACTTTCGATGCTAATTTGGTCTTCATTCTTTGATTCTGTCATCAATCTTTTCCCAGACCGGGTGTCTCCAACTGCTCCAGGGGGTGATGTTCCTCAGTTTATCTCATCTGTATCCTTCTGGCTACTCCCAGTTTGTAGATGTTGAGCTCATTAAGCCTTCCTCGGTGAACAGTGTTAGGAAGAGAAACTTCAATACTCCTCCCCCTGGGCAAAGGTGAACAAACCCCTGGACTAAAGTTACAAAAAAAGTTTTAAAGTTGTATCATTTCCAGCATGACCATTCAGGAGTGCTCTGGGCATCATATCTGCATGACCCAAGACTGGAATTGCTGTGACTGAAGCCTCTTGGGGTGGGCAGCTCCAGGGTAGCAAAGGGTGCCCCGTTTGCTTCCCTGGGTGTACCACACTCACGGTGACAGACAAGCTTCCCTTACAGCCTTGTCCCTGGGTTTTCTGTAGCAGAGTCTCAGACATCTGGTTCCTTTCAGCATTTTAATCATAATGTAATAACAGCTCGAGCTGGTGCCTCTGGGGATTGACCCCAAACCAAGAAATCCTATGGCTTTTTTACCCTTACAGTCTGTGCAGCCATTCTGTAAGTGCTGCCCTTATGTACAGCATTATTCCAAGGAACAAACAACAAAGCTAACAGGATTGCCGTAGGGTAGGGTAAAACATTACAGAGTCCTGTGCACAAATACTTAAATGTTTACCAATATAAAATCACAATCAACTGGTTCACCATCCACTGCTTGTTTGATGTGAGAATGGTGTACCCAGTTTCCCTACCTAAAATTTTTAACAGCAAGATAGTAGGACAGTATATGGCTCCTCCTATTTAGGTTCCAGTTTGGATTTTTCTGAAAATACCTTAATTAATCCTTCATCTTCAGGTTGTATGTCATGTAGCTGTATTTTTTTTTATTTGTCATTTATTATTTTATGTGATGTGGTCGCCAACCATCTTGTAAGAGGCTGGTCCTGGGTGTGATTTTGTCTGCCAAACACTTTTCCTGTTGATGACCACTCTAGAGGTTGGTGATATCTTGCTATCCCATAGTACTACTCCTAAACTCCAGACCATTTTAAACTTATCTGACTACAAGTTTGAGCAGTTTTATTACTTCTTTCGGTTTCATAGGAGCCTTTGGTAGGAGATGGACAGTGTACTACAGTGGTTTCTCCTGTAAACTTAGTAGCTTCCAGCAGCCCTTGTATTTCAGTTCCATTAGAAATACTCTTCACAGCTGAGGCAGAGAACTGGAGGCATAGACATTGTATGACACTCTCCAAAGGCATATCTAGCATTAGTATAGTCACTCATTAATTACATCCCCACCACGCTGCTCTTTCTAATGCAGTTTAATTCATCCCCTTGGGCACTCACCAAGGGTTGTAGAGGTTCTGATGCAAGTACCTCTTAAGTTTCTCATCCCTGCATAGCCTGTGTGTCATTTTCCATTCATGTATGAAGATCCATTGAAGAATGGGATTAGATCCAAGTTCTCTAGAGGTTGATGCTGCACATCTCCCTGGAAGTGGCTGGAGTGAAACACTACCTGAGCACATCATGATGCGGCTCACTATTGGAGGGAACAGGCAACAAAGTTGCTGGACTGAAAACTCAAAATAATAATATCTGCATTTAAAATCATTAATTCACAATTATATACTCTTTGTGGGGATAATGTTTGTGAAGCATGTTTAAGAATTACGTCCACTTCATGTATACACGGTTGCTGGATGACACCGGCCTAAGTCTGCTCCTTTTCATTGTAGTTGCTGTTGCTGCCATTGCTTTTAGCACAGGAATTATTCCCTTCTGCTACAGCATCCAGTTCAGTTGAGTAATA
The DNA here is from genome assembly GCA_013400975.1 of Atrichornis clamosus. Taxonomy (NCBI): domain Eukaryota; kingdom Metazoa; phylum Chordata; class Aves; order Passeriformes; family Menuridae; genus Atrichornis; species Atrichornis clamosus. Next base: position 97,716 of record WBMZ01003638.1, on the reverse strand, counting down.
AGACACAGGGCAGTGATGTAGATGCAGGTGTTGAGTCAGGACTCTACAAGATATGCCTTTCTTCTCATGCAGAAATAGTTCAAAAGGACTTGGAGTAATCTGGCAATCCCAATGCCAGAGCAAAAGCTAAAGCTCCTTTTATAGCTTGGAAAGCCTTTTCTGTCTCTGGACCCCACTGCACAGTCTCCATGTCCTCTGTCTTGGTGTTGTTGAGAAGCCCATTCAGTGCTGGCAGCGCAAGGGCAGCTGCAGTGCCAGCTGCAGATTGAGCTCTGGTGGCAAGAGCCCGGGGCAAGCAGCTGTGACCTGCCAACCCTTTGCACCACAACACCCAGACATTGGGCACTAGGCTGGTGAGGGGACTTAGACTTGTGTGGGATCCCTCCTTGGAGGCACCTTCTTGAGCTGTTATTTTGTCACTGCACCATGATTAAATAATTTTAAGGATTTGTATGATTGAGACTGTGCTGTGAGAACTCTGGGGTCGAGCCTGTAAGGAAACCTGGTCTGACTACGGGAATGTGGAGTGTGGAGCTGCCAAGGGGCCTCGGTCCCAGCTCAGGGGGTGCAAGTGTGACTGCCAGAGTGGCTCCTGCTGGTCCAACAGGGAAGTTTCCTTAACAGGAACAGAAGGTACCAACATTGGTACCTTCTGCCAATGATTTACTGAACTGCATTAGCCCTGATATATCCAGAATCTGCTATATCTTTCTACCCCTAAGAAATCCTTGCAGTTGTTTTTTTTTTGTTAGTGGTGGAGTAACCACACCCTGGTTACCATAACCTGGACCTTTTTTGGGTCTACTAATCTTTGCCCTTTTTTTAATATAAATCCTAAATATTTTACTTCCTGACAACACAGCTGAAGCTTACAAAAAGATGCACAGTGGCCCTTTCCTGCTAAAGCAGTGCATAGACAAATAGTATCTTTCAATCTTCATATACCTTGCTGGCAAGTGACAAATTATCTACATATTGTACAAGGACCAACTCACATTGTAGTTTTATACCTTAATTGCATTGCAGTAAGTGTCAGACTTCTCTGCAGGTTCAATGGACCTAAACCTCTACCTCCTGAAGACCACAACAACAAAACTTTAAAGCATTTTCTTATATCTACATTTCTTTTTTTAAAATAACTGGAGTTTTTTCCTTTCTTTTTCACTGAAGGGGCAATATAAACCTCCCCTGGAACAACTTGAGGCTGTTTCCTCTTCTCCTGTCCCTGTTCCCTGGGAGCAGAACCCGACCCCCACCTGGCTATACCCTCCTGTCAGGGAGTTGTGGAGAACCAGAAGGTCCCCCCTGAGCCTCCTTTTTTCCAGGCTGCGCCCCCCCCAGCTCCCTCAGCCACTCCGTTTCCTCCCCTGGACACACTCCAGCCCCTCAATGCCCTTGTTGTTGCAAGGGGCCCAAAACTGCTCATGAAACTGGAGGTGCCTCAGCAGTGCCCAGCACAGGGGATGGTCACTGCCCTGGGCCTGTGGCCACACTGTTGCTGGTACAGGCCAGGTGCCCTTGGCCTTCTTGCCCCCCTGGGCACACCTGAGCTCATGTTGAGCCACTGTTGACCGGCACCCCCAGGTCCCACTCTGCCCAAAGCCTGTGGCTCTGTGCGGGGTTGTGGTGACCCAAGGCAGGACCAACCACCCCCAGCCAGCCAGGGCTGCAGGGCTTCTTGGCCTTTGTTAGGCACAAGGCCAGTGCCCATTCACAGCTTGCAGCCACAGAAGCTTCTTGCATTAAGTGTACTCTTCAACAGCAGTGGTGTAATAAATTGTGTTGAGATGGCTTTTAATTGTTGCTAAATTTATTGCAACTGAAGGACTTGTGTAACAGTACATGGTGTGCATTAGTTGAATACTAAAAAACTTGAGAAAAGTTAATATGCAATTTAATTCTAAGGTCTTTCTAGTTACTGCTTGGATAATATAATGCGGAGTTACGGTGGGTGATTTCAGGGGTCTGACTTCCCTGACTATTTCTTTATTATCCTATTCCTCAGAGGGTGTTCTATTTGGAGCCAAACTCAGAGTGAGACTGAAGGGCCAAATTCAGACTCAGGTGGAGTTTGCAAGTTTAAGTCCAGTCATATAACCTGCCATCTCCTGTTAGTCCTGTAGCTACCTGAGAGAATGTCAACATTCCAGCCTTTGCTGGTAGAGCTTCCTAGATTTCTAGAATTCTGGTTGCTGATCAGCTGCTCCAGTGGGATGAGGAACTTGGTGCCCATGTCTGATCCATGATGTGAAAGAGGGGATATTTAGATTAGGTATTGAGAAGAAATTCTTCCCTGTGAGGGTGGTGAGGCCCTGGCACAGGTTGCCCAGAGAAGCTGTGGCTACCCAATCCTTGGAAGTGTCCAAGGCCGGGTTGGATGGGGCTTGGAGCAACCTGGGATAGTGGGAGGTGTCCCTGCCCATGGCAGGGGCTGGAACGAGATGATCTTTAAGGGCCTTTCCAACCCAAACCAGTATAGGATTCTGTGATTAGAATCCTCAGACTGGGGCTCTGCACACCAAGGGCTTCTTTTGGATCATCTCCTCAGGCAGTTTTGACTTCCAACACAAAAGGCAGCAGCCACAGCCAGTTTTTGTGTAACTTTGGAAGAACTTGGTAAGGGAGAGGAATACTGTGTGAGACTCCTTTTCTGAGTAAGGCCCCTCTGAAGAGCTGGTGCTATCTTTTGCTGTCACTCATTGATCTGTTCCTTGACTATTACTAGTACCTACTTAACTTCTCTGGTGGGCAGCAACTTTGGAAGGCAAGGGATTCAGACTGATGTTTGTCTGTCCTTGACAAATGTGTGCCAGTTCTAAATGCACCACCGCTGCCACCAATTTGTCCCTGTGTGGTTGCCTGGAGGAGTTAACGTAATGTAAGGAGCTCTGGCTTTGCTCTCTGTCAGTGTTCCTCAGCTTCCCTGAATCACTGAGAGAGGCAGGTAAGATCACAGGGTCACGCTGTTCTTCTGGATACCCCTCTGAATGGAAACCCTCCCCACTAACTGGTGGAGCTGGTCAGACTTTGTGACGACCCGATGTGATCACATTTAATGAGTTATGTAATAATCGACACCCACTGAGAAAGTCTGAGAGCCAGAGTCAATATAATTTATATGCTACAGGTCTCCTACTTAAAAAGAGTGCTTATATCATTTGGTTAAGTGAAAAAAGCTCTCCTGTTCTCTTTTTGTGGTGATTGCCCTGCCCAGGCAAGAGTGCAAGATCTGTCTTGCCAAAAAACCTGATTTTTTAAAACATTTTCCTTATTTTAAGTCACTACTAAGAATACTCAGTGTGGCTCTCCAAGAGCAACCTTAGAAACACTTCCTGACTTATGGCACTTGCTGCCACTGTTTTTTTGATATTTTGCATGAGCAAAAAATTAAGATGCACCAAAAGTTCAGCCAGCGGAGATCAGAATCCAAGATTCCCCTCCTTCATCTGTGCAGTTGCCCTTTCCTGGGATGAAGTGGAGGTGATGGTGAATTCAGTCAGACCTGTGCTTCCCTCATTTGGGCTATCCACCAAAACATCTGAGGAGACAGCCTTTGTTTCTATATTGTTGAGTAATCACTAGTTATTTTTCTCCCTCCTTGCTGCTATAAGCAATAATTTCATATTTGCAGTCAAAAATAATAATAATATTGCTTTCTCTTAACTTCCAGCAACAGAACAAGTAACTTTGTTCCTCAGAGAGTGATGGCATATACATACCCCTTTAAGGGAAGTCTAAGCTGACTTCTGCATTTACATCAATTACTGCAAGTGGTTTACTCACCAGAGGAAGCAGTCTCTTGCATACCTAAATGGAGCCCTATCAGTAAGGGAAAAGTTTCTTTATCTTTGTGTTATATCTCAGAGAACTAAGCCAAAGCAGAAGTGAATGTGAAAACACGCATCTAAGGAAAACTTGCTTCAGGAATGGAAGCACTGTCTGCAGAATGGCTGCTTTTTTACCGTTATTATTTCACTTTCATAAATCTGCCCTAAACTCCCCAGTGAACACAATGAATAAGAAAAATGCTGTATTTTGAATGGAGGTGGAGAAGACAACTAACTATCTTAAAAACTGCCTTGAAAACTTTATGACTTTAACTACAAGCACATCTCTTTGTTTTTTAACTTTTCTTTTTAAGAGTGAATTCTTCAGAATGAAATAGTTAGGTTTCATGAGCAACTGTGCTGCAATTTGCTCTGTGCGTGTGTGGCAAAGGCAAGAATATCTAAATCAAGGGAAAAGATTCCTGAATTTGCTGCGGTGGTGAGCAAAAGGAGAAATATAAGTTTTTCCAAAGATTTGATGGAATGTTCCAAAGGAAGTTTTACAGGACTTTCCTGAGCCTTGTGTCAAGGGCTGGGTTTGCTGTGCTTCAGTTCTGAGTATGGTTTGAAATTGAAAGGGATTTTGTTTAACTGTGAGACTATCTTAACTCTTCTGCTTACATGCAGATGTCAGAGATGGGTAGAGAACTGTCGAAGGGCAGATTTAGAAGATAAAACTCCAGATCAACTCAACAAGCATTACAGACTGTGTGCTAAACATTTTGAGACTTCTATGATATGCAGAAGTGTAAGTAAAAACAGGCATATGTTTACTGCATCTTGCAAAATGTGACTAACATTTTTCATCAGAATTCTGCCTTTTAATCATGGAGCTCCTGGGTAACTGGTCCCTGGGAAAATTAATCTCTTAGTCTTGCTTGAGATCACTGTCAGTGTCTGGGGCACCACACAGGCTCACAGCCATTAAAAATGAAAATAAAAAAGTCGGGGGAGAGAGAAGCAGAGCTGCTCCTGTTGGTTTAAGGTGTTTGTGGAACACTGGCCTTCACTGCAGTGCTTTCCTCATGCTTGTTTTTTTATTCTCACTAAACATTATATAAGTTTATTTGGTGTAAGTTTGCANTTGTTTTTTTATTCTCACTAAACATTATATAAGTTTATTGGTAAGTTGCCTTTAATTATTTAAAATTATTAATATGCTGTTACTGAAGTGTGTACATGGTGTGATTTGGTTAAATTGCACTCTGTTGTGACCACAAGATTTAAACACTCTTTACATCTGTCAAGCTTTTATTTCCTGTTACATTTTTATCCATCTAAAATCAAGGCACTGTTTTCTGGTAATGAAATAATAGCTTTCAATTCTTGTTAACAAGCAAATACGATTTTAACAGCTTGCATAACAGTGGGAAAGGGTGAACTTGGGACTTTGTATCAAGTGTTAATTTCTAGGCTGAATTTCCCTCTGGTACATAGGCAAAATCAGTCTTTTAGTTACAAAGGATAATTAAAATGTGCAGGTCAAACTCTGAACTCCTCGTAGTATTATGCATGACAGGGTCTCTAATTAGCTAGCATCCCAGAAATAAGTGAAAATTGGAAGTAATTATGATTCTGAAGTGAAGCTCTATGCAGGCTTGGTTTGTCAATCTAATGACAGATAGAAATGTAATCAGTTACAATTTTGTACTTACTGGAAATTAGCCAGTATAGACAATACAGGTTTGCAGTACATCCAAATAGAAAATTTTACTTAAAATATTTTTTTTTAACTGGGAACATTTACATGACCATCTAGAAGTCTTTTCTTCTTTCTCTTTATTCACAGATAAGTTTTTCTTCAATATGATCTTTCACAGTAGTGTTTTGTGGAATTCATAGTTCTACAAAAGGAAACAATTGAACATTTTCACAACAAAATGTTTCTAGAATTGTGAAATAAGTGATAAAACCCAAAACTCAATAGTAACAAAATGTTTCCTTTCTGATGCATAAATGTCTTTTTATCCAGAACGTTTATTCTTTAGAAAACCATAATATTGCAATAAATTAAAATTATTGCATCTAAGATTTTTGATATAAAGATAGTGGGGAGAGAAGAAGTATTTGTGGTTTGGGTTGGAGTTTTCTGTGGTATCTGTCTCCTAATTTTCAGTGTTCTCTTGGTATCTCTTAAATGTGAATTGCATAGCATAGCTTTCTCTTTGGTAACATCAGAAAGTGAAAGTACTTTAGAATAAAAAAAGAAAGGAGAAAAGGAGGGAAAAAAAGCACACAGTGTCTGAAATTTCCCCAAGAATTCCATAATCCAGATGTCTGTCTTCTTACAGAGCCCATACAGAACGGTTTTACGGGATAATGCTGTGCCAACTATATTTGATCTCACAAGTCACCTGAACAATCCCCACAGCAGACATAGGAAAAGGATAAAAGAACTGGTAAGTTCTTCATGTAAAATTATTGGTTTATTATTAAAAGAAAGAAAATGCAAGTAAGTGAATGTGAAACAATTTTGCAAAAATGTCAAATAATAATATTTAGCACTTGAGTTGTTTGTATTTTCTATGCTGCCTATTCCTCTATCTTTTTTGTTGATGATAAGTTAAATACACGAAACAAATTTCATCTACTAAGGAAGTTCTTAAGAAATAATCTGGAAAATTAAATGTGTTGATCCAGAGCTGATTCTCTCATTCAAAGCAAATGCATAGTTTTCTTTTCCTTGTTACTACAGTGGCAACTGAATTCAACTGATGCATGGTATCTCGAAATTCTTGCTGCATATTGATTGTGATCTTCAGTGCACCTGTTTAACTTCTGAACTCCGTATCCATTCAGACATGCTTGTTTTAGCTTATTGTTCTGAAAAGATAAAACCAAGATTGAGATGTGTTTTTGTGGGAATGTGTCTTGTTGATATCTCTTTTGTGTCATTTAGGGAGAAAGTGTCTCTGTGGTTATGAGTACACTGACAATTAAGAGGAATTCCACTCCTAGTCTCTGTTTATATGCTGGAAAATTGCAGACAATTTCTAAATACTTGTGAGTTTAGTTGAGTCTGACTGAAAATGGAGTTAAAGATAGTTTTCTCTACTGATAGTGCATGATCAAATTGCAATAGAATCTGTTTAATGGAATCTATTTACTAGTAATTATAAAATATGTATTGAAGAACCTCCTAATACAATTACGGGAATCTTAGCAGTAGCAGCAGCTTATTCTGATGTAGTTAGTATATACATATCATGGCAGCAATAAACTATCTGAAGAAACCTCCTAGTCTTAGAATATCTAGCACTTCTTGGCAAATATTAACTGGTCTCGTCTACAATATTTGTATCTTGATATGTTAATATTTTAAGATCACGTGCTAGGCATTGTCATCAATATAAGTTCTTTTTGTTTTTTCAAGAGTGAAGATGAGATAAGAACATTGAAGCAGCAAAAGAGTAAGTGGTCAAAATAATTGAGATCATAAAAACATTATTTGCTAAGGCTGACAAGGTAATGCAGGGCACATAACTATTAGTTTATATATATCAGGAAGATAATTGAGTTTCTTCTTAATTCAGCCACCCAGTCTAAACTCTTTCCAAAATACTCATTCACTTTTAAACTGGAAACATTCTTCTCTGGACTCTGGTAACTTAATAGTAATGGGCATAGTAAGGGGGAAGTAAATGTTATGTTTTAGTCTTGACACTTACAGTATTTTTCATTTTGTAGTTGATGAAGCTTTTGAACGGGAACAGGCAACTCAAGAATCAAATGAAAGCAATGAGCAAAATACTGTCTCAGAGGAAGGAGGGGAGGAACAAGAGGAAGAAGCTGTCCCCTTAACACTGGAAGAAAGAGAAAACAAAGATTACCTTAAATCATTATTTGAAATTTTGATCCTAATGGGTAAACAAAATATTCCTTTGGATGGCCATAATGTTGATGAACTTCCAGAAGGTATTTTTACTTCAGATAACTTTCAGGCTTTACTGGAATATAGAATAAACGGTGGTGATGAAGTTCTGAGGAAGCGATTCGAGATGACTGCAGTCAACCTCGAGTACTGTTCAAAAACTCAGCAGAAACAAATGCTTGAGATCTGTGAAAACTGTGTTAGAGAGGAGACACTGAGGGAAGTGAGAGACTCACAGTTCTTTTCTCTTGTCACCGATGAAGTAGTAGACATAGCAGGAGAGGAACATTTGCCAGTGTTGGTGAGGTTTGTTGATGATTCTCACAATCTAAGAGAAGAATTCATAGGTTTTTTACCATATGAGGCGGATCCTGAAATTTTAGCTGTTAAGTTCCTCTTGACTATTACTGAAAAGTGGGGTCTAAACATGGAGTACTGTCGGGGTCAAGCCTACATAGTCTCCAGTGGGTTTGCTTCTAAAATGAAAGTTGTGGCTACAAGACTCTTGGAAAAGTATCCACAAGCTGTGTATACGCTGTGTTCCTCGTGTGCCTTAAATGTTTGGCTGGCAAAATCTGTTCCTGTGGTTGGTGTCTCCATCGCATTAGGAACAATGGAAGAAGTTTGCTGTCTTTTTAATCAGTCTCCACAATTACTAGTAGAACTGGACAACACAATTTCTGCTCTTTTTCAGGACAATGAGGAGAAGGGTAATGAGCTGAAGAAGATCTGCCGTTCTCAGTGGACAGGCAGGCATGATACTTTTGAGGTTTTAGTGGACCTCCTGCAAGCACTGATTCTGTGCTTGGATGCTGTGAGCAGTGACTCGTCTGTCAGGTGGAACAACTTCATTGTCGGTCGAGCATTTGTACTTTCAAGCGCATTAACAGATTTTGATTTCATTGTCACTGTTGTCATTATGAAAAACGTTCTGTCTTTTACAAGAGCATTTGGGAAAAATCTCCAAGGACAAACATCAGACGTGTTCTTTGCAGCTGGCAGCTTAACAGCGGTGTTGCACTCTCTGAATGAAGTGATGGAGAATATTGAAGTTTACCATGAATTTTGGTTTGAGGAAGCAACAAATTTGGCTACAAAACTGGATGTACAAATTAAACTCCCAGGAAAATTTCGCAGGGCACAACAGGGGAACTTGGACCCTGATATGACATCAGAAAATTACTACAAAGAAATCCTGAGTGTCCCAACAGTGGAGCATATTATTCAAGAATTAAAAGATATATTCTCCGTACAACATTTAAGAGCTCTCAAGTGTTTATCGTTAGTGCCCTCAGTCATGGGGCAGCTCAAATTCAATACGTCCGAGGAGCATCACGCTGACATGTTCAAAAATGACTTACCTAATCCAGACACGCTTTCTGCTGAGCTTCACTGTTGGAGAATCAAGTGGAAGCACAGGGGAAAAGACATTGAACTTCCAGCTACTATTTATGAAGCACTTCACTTGCCCGACATAAAGTTTTTCCCTAATGTGTATGCATTGCTTAAAGTCTTGTGCTTGCTTCCAGTGATGAAGGTGGAGAATGAAAAATATGGAATAGGACGAAAGCGCTTAAAGGCATACCTGAAAAACACCTTGACAGAGCAAAGGTCAAGCAACCTCGCTTTGCTGAACATAAACTTCGACATAAAACATGACTTAGATTTGATGGTGGACACTTACATTAAACTCTATCCAGATAAAGTAGAATTTCAAGACTGTATTCCCTCAAACAATTCTGAAGTAACAGAAGATGCTTAATTTTTTAAGCTCTAACCAATCTATTGAAGCAGCTTATTCTTAATTAAGTTTCAAAGCTGGGGAAGAAACTCTGTGAAATCTTAAAAAAAAATCACTGGAATTGTGTTTCCATTTTAAGCCTCAGACTGAACAAGCTGTGGTCAGTGACCTAAATTATGTGTTGTTGGTCCATACTAAATGTGTTTGGCGAACAAAATCAAGCCTGAAAATAAGCCCATGCTCTTGGCAGAGGTGCTTTCTGCATCTGATTGGCTTACCTAGGTGCTCACTTACTTTATTGCATCGTGGAAAAAGTATGTTATGATTGTAGATCTGATGGGGCTGTTATATATTCACTGATGAATTAGGATAAGAACAGAAATGCCAAATATTAAAAAGAATATAATCCATTTCAGTTCTGTTGCTTAGGAATTTTTTTTTTTACAAAAGCCCTTTTTTTTGAAGAAAAGTCTTTGCTGTGTATGTAAGTGACATTTTGGAGAGTGGGTTCAGCTGTTGCACGATGCCCGTGCTGTGGACAGGTCTCGGTGTAAGGTGAATGTCAGTGATGTAGGGGTATGTTTAGTTGGAAGAGCCAACCACTTTAATCTCTGGATGACTGTTTACATTCCTTTGTGTGAGACACAACACTTTTTTTTTTTTTTTTTTTAAAGCTTGACAGGCATGGCAGGAGTATTGAAATTCCTAAAAGACACTAAAAATTTATTCCACAAACATTTAAATCTGTTCGCTCTTTCCCGACTCTGACACAAACCCATGCATCTTATAGTATGTTTATTTGTAAACTCACCCTGGAAAGATTAAAATAAGTTTGTTGTTTGTCTAGAAGTAAGATTGAAAATATTGCTGTTATTTTTGGCAAGAACGAAACACTTTTGTACAGTTTATTGCAATTTAAAATAAAATGTGAATTGCTTTTTACATGGTATTGGATTTCTTAGTAAAGCTGTGCCTTTGGGAATGTGTATTCTGTCAAGGTGCCTTTCAGTTTTAGCAATTTTTTTCTCCATTGTTTTTACAATTCTAGTGCGTGGCATTGTCTGAAGACAGGAAACTGTGATAGGATTGCTGATCTGTATGTTCTGCTGAAGGCTTTTTAAACTGGAGATAGCACTAACTACAGTGCTTTTAGTGATGGAAGTTCTGTCAATCAGGCAGAAAGAGATTAAATTTGAAATGGTTGAAAACTTAAGTTTTGCAGCTATCCTGCAAACTGTCATGACAGTTTTATAACTTATTTATCAAATCAAGCAGTGTGGTTTTGGTTGGAAGGGACCTTAAAGCTCACCCAGGTCCACTCTCTGCCATGGGCAGGGACACCTTCCACTATCCCAGGTTGCTCCAAGCCCTGTCCAACCTGGCCTTGGACACCTCCAGGGATGGGGCAGCCACAGCTTCTCTGGGCAGCCTGTGCCAGAGCCTCTCCACGCTCACAAAGCAGGATTTCCTTTGTCTATCTAACCTAAATTTCCCCTTTTAGCTTAAAGCCATTCCCTGTTGTCCTGTCACTGCAGTTCCTGATGCAGAGTCCCTCTCCTGCTTCCCTGTAGCCCCTTCAGATCCTGGAAGGTGCTGTGAGATCTCCACACGACCTTCTCTTCTCCAGGCTGAACAGCCCTGACTTTCTTGTCCTGTCTCCCTAGGGGGGGTGCTCCAGCCCCCTCATCAACTTCACGTCCTTCTTATGTTGGGAGGAGGTGGGAATTACAGTCCTTTTACGTACTTTGCAGTTACAGTGAGAAGGGCCCCCAGCAACAGCAAATTGAATGATTCTAAAGACTATGATAAATACAGTTCTTAATGCTTTAATGTTTGGGGAAAAAAAAGAATAAATTTGGAACCTCCCCTTTCCTAGGTATTATCTTTTCTTTCCACTAGTAGTTGTTTATGCTTTCTGACATGTTTTCATGTTATTGCAATTGTTGTCTCAACAGTAAAAATGGTTTTAGCTAATTGCTTCCTCTGTTCCTCTGAATATATGAAAACAGCTCCAAAATCTGTTACTGCTATAAAAAGGGCATTTTGAAATTAGAAGTCATATGGAAAATTGGCAATTTTTAAAGATGATCTCAATTACAATTAAAAATTAAAAAAACCTTTCCTGTCTTGGGGAGGTCTGTGAGTTCCCCTGCTAAACACAGCACTGCTGTGGCTGTGACCTCTCAGATCCATGAGCCCTGTGTCAGGAAAGTCAGGCTGGATGAGCCCAGGCTTACAGGTGCAGTCAGAGGAGGAAAACTGATACCCAGTGCCATAGAACTGGCCAAAAGAGGTGAAGACTGCTTTCTGGCTGTGTAAATGAGGCCTTTTGGCCCGATGCACTGAAACAAATTGGAGAAGGGAAGTGCAGTAAAATGCTCCTTGAGCTACTCGGTGTCTGCTGGAGTTCAGCTGAGACTCACGCTTGTGATGAATGTTGCTAATGAGCTGGCTCAATCTCTTGGTATTGTATTGCCTCTCAGAGAGATATTCAGCTTGTCTGTAATAAATCAGGAGCTCCTGGTGTACTACAATTTGATTTGTCCTGTTGGTGAGGAATCCCTTGAGTTTTTTGACACATCAGTCACCTGTAGGAGTTCGTCTGAATAGTGATGGTTTGGCAGGATGCTAAAAACTAAAGGAAGGGAGATAAAGATTAGATGTTGGGGGAAATCGTTCCCTGTGAGGGTGGTGATGCCCTGGCACAGGTTGCCCAGAGAAGCTGTGGCTGCCCTGTCCTTGGAAGTGCCCAAGGCCAGGTGGGACAGGGCTTGGAGTAACCTGGGATAGTGGAAGGTGTCCCTGGCATGGGGGCGGAATGAGATGGACCTTAAGGTCCCTCCCAAACAAAACCATTCTGTTTGATTCCATGATGAGTTTGTGATGTGGAGGAGCAAACGCATAGCAAGTTGCCTTGGTAGGTGCTCCTTTAAGTGGAGAGGTTTCTGTGGAGGAAAACCCTTTACTGAAACTGCAGTGTTTCCCATCTGATTTCTAGGGTTGCACAGAAATAACAAAACTGAAGTGTAATCCACTCCTACAATTTTGCTAGAGCAGGTCAGAGACTGACAGAGAGGTGTCTGAAAATGAAACAGTCACTGAAGATAAACTTTGATTCCATTTTGTTTAACAGATTCTCGAGACAGGGGGGATTACATTTTTTAAATATCCTGCCAATTCAGGGGAGTCTGTATTTCCAAGGTGTATCTGCAGTATTTATCTTGCTTTGGCCTGGCATTTTGGCACAATCTATGTAATGAAGTAATTGTTCTGTTTAAATTATTTTAAGTATTGCTGCTCAGTGAAAATGGATTTCTGTAACTGGTCAGTCTATTGTGCTTTGCAAAAGCAGTGCTTGTTTTAATACACAAAATCTATTTCCTTTTCCTGTACACAGAATTCCTGCTAAAAACTGCTATTGCTACTTGGAAAAGGAATATGTAGCATTTTGTCTCCTGTAGTGTTCTTTCAGTCACTGGCTGCAGAAATCCTGTATCCACTTGTTTGGCTGCCAAGGTTGTGCTGTAAAGAAGTAGAGGAGCAGAACCACTTAAGGATTCTGGGTGCAGCTGTCCTGTCCTCCACCCTCACTTTCTGTGCAACACTGCAAATCTCAGAGTGACCAGAAACATCCCAATTACTCTTAAGCAGAGGAAAATAAATCTCTTTATTGGATCTGGTTCAAGAAACAGTTGCTAACGTAGAATAACAATAGGTGTTATCCCAAAGTAGGCTTAACATTCAATCATTTCCAGACCTCTAATGCTCCCTACTTTCCCTGAGGAACACCATTCCAACAAAGAATAGCCATCTCCCCAACATTTTGCCTAAATGTAAGTAGTGAGACATCAGCACAAAAAAAAAAAAAGTTGGAAGTTTTAAACACATCTACGGCAATTTTAAAATATGTGCATGTTCTCTATAAGCTTTCTTTACTTTGGAAAATAACACTATTAATCAAATAGAATTCAATGTGCATGTTCCATAGCACAGTAATTGTTCATTTTATTATTGCCATATTGTCCAGTGTTTCTAATTATTTATTTTCCTGAAGCAAGCTCACTTTTTATTTAAAACCATGCCTGTGTGTCTTCTGTTTCAGCTGGCAAGAGTTATCCCTGCAAATGTCCTTGCAGGCGAGGCGGGTACTAGTGCAGTTTGTTCAGGGAGTGTGAGAAGCAGTGGTGACAGAGCAGATGTCCCTGTAATCCCCTCTTCCTCTGTTCTGTAGTGTCCTAAAGTGAAATATATCAGTGAGTAAACTGTTCGTGTGGCTGCTGGTGTGATCTTAAAGGATACTCCTGTGTTGTTTAAGGCTCCCAATGCCCTCCCCATGCGTGTTAACTGGCATCGATCCTCTAGGAATAAATTCATTTCCTAGTTGTAGAACTTGGGGTACAGAATAAATGCTGGCTGCTGCCATCCCCCAAGACACCCAAGCCAGTAACAGACCTTCCACAAGCCCCCGTGGCTCCACCAGAGCAACACTATAACAAAGGAGGGGTTTTTTTTAACAGCTATTTTGTACAGGCACCTTCTTGCTGCGACACCATGCTCTGAGCCTGGCACGTGGAGTTCTGACCAGAGCCCAGGCTTCCCTTGCAGCACCCAAGAGAGGCACCTGTGGCAGCTCCACCTTTATTAAAAGGGTGCTGAGGAACACTGATTTACATTTAAAAATTGAGATCCCTGTGAAAGCCAGTGCTGAAGGCAGTTCAGCACACCTGCCAGTAGTTTCAGGTGTCTCATGGCATCTTTCACTGAGAGGGGACTGCTGAGATTCTCACCATCTGTGGTGATCTACAGTCAGAGCTGGGACCGCACATACCACTGTTAGAGTGAAAATTCAGCTTCTGTCATCAGCCAGAAACATCTGAGGATCTGGGGAAAGGAGTGTCTTTCCTTGTTCCTGGAAGAACCTCTAGAAGATCTACTCAGCAAGAAAATACCTTTGGCATGGCCCCCGACCCTCAGTGTGATTTTCTAGCAGGTAGCTTCTGGCAACCAAGAGTCTTCCACATCTGTTGAGACCAGGACATGATGTCAGGGAATGGTGTGAGGGGAAGAACTCATCCTTGGGTGCCTTGGGTTTTTGTGTTCTGTCCCAGAGTACCACTGCAAACTTCATAGCTGTTTCCTAGTGGAAGCTCCGTGTGTACACAGGCACTTCTGTACAGTAAGCACTTGCTGTCTTGGTGAAGGAAAGATACTTGGGAACTGCTGGAAAGGAGATGTCTTGGGTTTGGGTCATGAGGGAAGCGGGAGAGGGTTGGGAAGATCCGTGAGCAAGGTCAAGGGCATCATTGGTGATCTGCTGTGAAAACCCAGAACTAAGCCCAGATGGAGTCCTGTTCTTTTCTATCCCCCCCTGCAGCGCTGTCAGGCTGAGCAGGCTCAGGCCAGAGGGCTTTGTGCTGCTGGCTGAAGGGGAACCTTACACAAAGCACGGAGGAGAGGGGGCTGCAAGGAGGCTGATGGTGCTGGGGAATTTGGACCTGTGCCTGTCCTTGGGAATCCACCGTCACACAGGCAGCCAACTAAAGGCACACTTGACCTCCTTCCTGAGCTGAGGGACTTTAGTTAAAGGTGAATCATCCGGTTGAGTAGGTCAGAGGCCACTTCAGAGACTGCAGCCCAGTTACGCTGCACGTTGTACATATCCTGAAAAGAGTATTCATGGAGAAATAGGATCCATATGGGCACATCCGTACTGGTGAGCACATCCAGCTGAAGAACAGCCTTGGGTATCTGCCTGCAGAGATCAGGCTTAGCAGGACTCAAGCCTTAACTCTTAATTTATAGTGTTGAACAGCTCTCAAGAAGAGGGAAGGATCTGTAAGAGGTACAATATAAAGTGGATCATGCTGTGACATGCAATTCCCCACCAGGGAGTGAGGCTCGCTGCCTTCGCCTTGGTGTGAGGCTCTGGACTCCAGGAATAAGCAGGAATATCATGGTCTGGCCTGAATTCCTCCCTGGAGGAGAGAGACAGATGATATCATTGTTGGAGTTGTTTGGACATCATGAAGGTACGCAGCGAGATGAGAAAAATATGAGTTTAATTCCTTTTTTAATAATAAAAAAAGTCATGGAAAGCTGTGTATGCCAGGAACCTCACCGATAAAAGTCTGAAGAATTCTTTGCCTAATGAATAAGCACTTCTAAGTCACTTTCTGGGTCTTTTTGTATGTATATGTGTGTGTGTATATATATGTATATATATAAAATACGCAAAGCCAAATAAAGTTACTTCTTCGTCTTGCAAATATCAGCATTGCTGAGCAATGCTTTTAGAAGAAACATGGCCAGAGTGAAGGACACACAGCTCCTCCTGAACCCACTACCCTAATGTCCAAGCACACAACTGATGAATTAGGAAAAGACATGAGCCTAAACATGTCCTAAGTATTAGACAGTTTCTGCTCCTCTGGAAAGGTAAAGTGGAAGTGTGCAACTGAGCATTAACTTCGAGACTTTTCAAGTTCAAAGTGTAAAACTGCACCATCCAAACCAGTGTTGTGCATAGGGCAGGAGCTGCAGAAAGCCTGGCAGGTGAGCAGAGCTCTCTCCCTTTAGCTGCTCTCACAAACTTTAATCCCACAAGTGCATCACTGTTGCAGAAGATGAGTTTCTTGAGAAACCTGTGGCTTCAGTGTGGGTTTTGGCATATGTAAAGGCACCCTTCAGTGTGCCTGTAAAAGCTGTGTTTGGAAAATACTTGTGACAGATGCAATTTAACATCAGGTGTTCCTGTATTTTCCAGATGATTTCACATTCTTATGCTAGCAAGAGGGATAATGGAACAGATGCACAAGTCTAATCCTGATCCTTTGCACCCTTCAGGCAGATGATACAGCTTAGAACCTGGAGGCAGTTTCCCATCTGAGAGTGCAACAATTCTGGAAAACTTCAGGGGACAAAAAGTGCTGAAAATGCAGACAGAGCCATTTTCTTCCCTCTTTGCTTCTCCAAGGTATGCATAAGCTCCTGCACATCTTGCTGGTGTGGTCCTACAAGTGGTTCCTTCAAGTCTCACCACTTGTCTTTTCTCCCAGCACTGACTGATATGCAAAGAGCTGCAAGGACAGATCTTTTTCCAGATCTAGGTGCTATTTTTCTGCCCCTGCATGGCCTGTAGTTTTGTGCCCAACTTGCTGCCCTCTAAGGTCATGTGTTTTGAAGGTCAGTGTTCTTGGCTGCCTGTGTTTTACATTTCCCATTTGGAGATGCATTGAAAGGCTGTGGGGTTTAGAAAGTGTTTAGCACTACCCCCCTCTGTGGAAAGCAGCTCGAAAGTGGTGTCAAGCTGGGCACGCACAGTCAAAGGCAGGAAAAAGCACAAATTTTGAAAATCTCCATTCAGAACAAATTCCAGCATCTGAAGAGAGCACTGGGGCTGTCTTTGTTTAGCTACCTTGTATTTAATTTGATTCCCCAGGTTGGTTTCTGTAGATATTGTGAAAGTTAAATCTTTCTAAACAATTTCAAAAATTGTGTTTTTTGATATATCCACTCATTTTAATTGTGGTTTGGAGAATAGAAAAATCCCATTGTACTATGTTTCTGCTATTAAATATTATATGTGCTAAATTTTTTCCTACGTTACGTCTTTTAATTTTCCCTTTCCAAATTCAGGCCAAGAATCCTCCATTTTGTTTGCCTACAAAGTAACATTCTCTTCTCATTTCAGTTCAGGTGCTGATCAGTCATTGCTTCTGGTCTTTACAAGACTCTTTTCTATTCTGACCAGGACATATTTGCAAGATGGTTTGGGTTAGGTTTGCTGTTTAAGTGAACAAACCCATCAATTTTCTCACCTAGCCGCCTGTTTATCCCCACATCCTAAAATGATGCTTTTATGGAACCCAAATGTAGAAAAGCAGCAAGTTCCTCTTCACTTTTCCTCAAATACCAATATTCTTCAAATATTAAATGAAGATTTTTGCTTTCCTCCTGTAACCTTGCCTGTGCAGGGAACTACTCTTTGGGGGAAAGGTGACCTTATACATCTCAAACTGATGGAAAAAGATTCTAGGCTTTACACTGGGCTGTCCTTTCATCTTCTCTGCTCTGACTCTCAGCTTTTAAAATGTTGGTTGGTATCATTATGTGCCACTGCCTGCTACTCTCCATGAATGGTAAATCCTGCTGAGCATGGCCTGCTTTGGTGTCCTACAGGTCTCTGTCTTTGGAGGCACTGCAGCCTCTGCTCTGCCCGTGCTCCAAGGGTACTGGGCAGCAGCAGCCTGCAGCTGAATCACTGTATCCCTGAATGGTTTGGGGTGGAAGAGACCTTAGAGATCATCCAGTCCCACCCCCTGCCATGGGCAGGGACACCTTCCACTATCCCAGGGTGCTCCAAGCCTCGCCCAGCCTGGCCTTGGACACTCCAGGGATGGGGCAGCCAGAGCGTCTCTGGGAAACCTGTGCCAGGGCCTCACTGCCCTCACTGGGAACAATTCCTTCCCAATATCCCCTTTAACCCTGCCCTCTGGCAGTGGGAAGCCATTCCCCCTTGTCCTGTCCCTCCAGACCCTTGTCCAAAGTCCCTCTCCAGCTCTCCTGGAGCCCCTTTAGGCACTGGAAGGGGCTCTGAGGTCTCCCTGGAGCCTTCTCTTCGCCAGGTGAACACCCCCAGCTCTCCCAGCCTGGCTCCAGAGCTCCAGAGGGGCTCCAAATGTGGGATAACTTTCCAGAACAACTTCTGAATATTTAACTGCAGCATCTGGGAAGTCTGTTCTGAGGCACACCTATCTCGAGGACTCCAGGAAATTTGCACATAGAAAATCATTTTGCGATTGCCTCAAATCTCACCTGTGTGGAAATCAAAGTTTATTTGCCCACTTTGCATTCCCAGTGAGAAATTGTCACTGCCATATTTTTCCTAGTGTAGGGGTTTTCTTCTTGTTCTTTGCCTTTTTTTTAATACAGGAAGGAAATGTGAGAACGTCAGGTCTAAGGTTACTGCTCTGTAGTGCAGCACACATTTTAATTTCACATGGGAAAGTAATCCCAAATTGTTCAAATACCAAAAATGTTTTTCCCCTCACCCTGCTGCTGTAGCACTTGTTATTTATCTATAAAAGTAAGCAAAGAACCCCGACCCTAGACAAAAGATTTACTCACTGCTCTGCTGTGCCTTCACTCTAGATCAGATGAGCAATGTAATAAATTGAAAAGCCTAACAAAAGAAAGATTTAATTCGTCTTTAATATGAAAATGAGTTGGAGCAGGGTGGTGCTGACATATAGACAACATTCAACTAAGTTTTTCAAATGAAATTTTCTGTAAACTGGGAAAATTATGTGTGAATTGCATTGTTGTCCTGAATGGTTCACTCAGGAGGAATGAAACTTTGTTTTAAAGATGAAATATTCTAGTTTGATGACATGTAACCTCACAAGTTTGTCTTAATCTGTCTTCAGTTTAATCCTAAGAAGGTTAAAAATGTTTTTTTGTCTTACAACAGATTGTGACTGTTTATTTTTAAAATGTAATTTTTTATTATTCAGGATTATTGTTGAATCAAAAATACCAAGTATTTTATAGCTCTGTTTCCAAATTCTTTCTCAGCCCAGGAGAAGTGGTAAATTCTATGATATATCCAAATATCCCTAAAAAAAAAATTCCAAAACTGCATACTCATAACTCTTTATGTCTTTAGCACATTGAAACATCTACTGTGCAGCAGCTCTGGGACAAGCAAGGAATGCAAGACACAATTTTATCTGACCTAGCACAACTCTTAGATGTAATATGATATTACCAAATTGTCTGTAAATGAAAATCCTAGTGGAGCTCTGCTCAGCTCAGGGAAGGTATCACAATACTTCAGGAAATACTGATTTGCTGAAAATGAAGAAATTAATTCTTTTTTTGGTAATTAGATTAACATGGGAGGTCGTTTTCTGAGTCAGCTATGGATATTTAATAATTTGAATGGGTGTTACTCAGCCAGGCACCTTCCTTACACTCACACTCCTGTCTCCAACCTGTTCCCACCTTCTTCTCTGCAGAGGAGCTGCCTCTGGGCGTGAGTTGGTGTGAAGAGGAAAGTGTGAAGTGGAACCATTCACACCCTGCTGTCACTGCCAGAGAAGTGCTGCCAGGGAGAAGAAGACACTTAAATAACCAAAGCCACATGGAATGAATTTCCAAGATTCTTCCTCTGCCAGTGATCCTTCCTTGTCTGCTGCTGACAAAGCAGGAATCCAAATTGATACTGCTGTTAGGAAGGGCTGTCTCCTTAGTTTTTATGAATACCTTGAGCTGTGCATTCATTCACTCCAAACTAACTCACCCCTGCTACCTCTTCTCTTTCAGTATCATTTGTCTTGTTTCTGCTGTCTCTCAACATCTCAGATCTGTGAGTTTCCTGGGCCAGAGACCTTGTTTATAGCACTAGGCAGGGCTTTGGGAGACCTTGATATAGTGTCCTGTTTCACTGCAAATTTTTCATGTGACCAGATGCAGGTCATAATCTCTTCGGATATTTGATAACTGGGCCTTATATCACAGAGATTTTATGAAAATAAATAGATCAACTGCATAGAGAATATTCCAGAAATGGAGGGTGATATGAATATCCATGATTGATATCTCCATGGTCTTTTGCATACAAAACAAAGTGAGTCCAGCTGTGTCCCTGGCCAACCAGGAACCCTGGAGCCGTGTCCTCATCTGCAGGGGTGTGCATTGATCCTGCTTCCAGGCTTGACCTGGCCCAGCCATGTGTGCTGGCAGCCTGGAAAGCCAGCTGTGTCCTGGGCTGATCCCACCGTGTGGGCAGGGAGGGCAGGGAAGGGATTCTGCCCCTCTGCCCTGCTCAGGTGAGACCCCACCTGCAGAGCTGCCTCCAGCCCTGGGACTCAACATCACAAGGACGTGGAGCTGTTGAAGTAAGTCCAGAGGAGGCCATGGAGATGCTCCAAGGGCTGGAGACCCTCTGGAGCCAGGCTGGGAGAGCTGGGGGTGTTCACCTGGAGGAGAGAACGCTCCAGGGAGACCTCAGAGCCTCTTCCAGTGACTGAAGGGGCTCCAGAAGCGCCGGCCAGGGACTGGGGCCAAGGGCCTGGAGGGACAGGACAAGGGGGAAGGGCTTCCCACTGCCAGAGGGCAGGGATAGATGGGATATTGGGCAGGAATTGTTCCCAGTGAGGGTGGTGAGGCCCTGGCACAGGTTTCCCAGAGCAGCTGTGGCTGCCCCATCCCTGGAAGTGTCCAAGGCCGGGTTGGATGGGGCTTGGAGCAACCAGGTCTGTGTTTGACAGCTCAAGTTCTTGCCTGGGTTTATTTACTTTTAGGAATAAACTGTACCCATATCCCACTATGGTTGAAAAATTGCTGGTGATTCTCTTTGGTTTTTTGCAGTGTCGCTCTGTCACTGTGATTGCACAGGATTGGGGTAGGAAATGGGAATGGAGGTGGGGACTGATGGTGTGACAGAAAAACTCAGTTGTTCTGGGATTAGCAGAGCCAAAGTAGCTCCATTTCATCTTTGCTTGTGTTTCCAATGCAGCTCACCTCTCTGGATCCTCTGTCTGATAAAGAGTAAGCCCACATCTGGCCATGTGCTCTAGCGAGGGGAACTTCAGGGTCTCCGTCTCCTGTGGCTCTGCAGGACCCATCTTCCTTCCCCATATTTGTCCGGAATTGGCCAGTTGGTTCAAAGGTTCTAGTGGAAGCTTGATAAGCTCACACATTCACAAATTTTAAAAGTTCTTTTTCTCTTGGAAACTGGGCTAAAAATATCAAGTCAAAGAATAGGATATGTAAGAGCATGCAAAACTGTCAACATCATTTCTGTCTGGCAAGTCAGTATATTCTAGCTGACAAACAGTGTAATTAATTTACTTCCTTTTTCTACTGAAAAGTCAGGCACAATAGGATTCTTTTAGGTTTTAAGTGTGATATATATGATGGGATTGGACAGCTTACTAAAGACTAGGCCAGTAGACTTGCTGATTCCCTAAAAGCAGCTGAAATTGAATTTATTCTGAAGAGTTCAGGACTCATTGTAGCGTGACCAGCACGGTTCTGGCGCAGGGGTTTTGTCCCTGCATGATTGCTGCAGAGCCATTCTTGACACGGGCAGCCCAAAGGGGCTCCCAGGCTGCTGACAACATTTATCAAGTGCAGCTGCTGAGGAAGGATGCTGATTGTAGGCAGCCCACGGTATGTCATGGAGAAAACATTTCCTTCTGTGCTTTCCAAGTCGCTGAGGTCCTTCTGTGCAAACAGAGGCAGAGCTAAAGGGCTGCTCAGCAGCCTTCAGCATGGCCCCACCCAGTCCTCTGCCTACCACAGAGAGCCACCTGCACTTTAACCTTCACCTTCCTTGTGCTCAGGACCAGTAGGGATGTGCAAGGAAAACCAGGAGGGAGAGCATCTGCCACTGGCAAATGCATCCAGATTTTATAACGAGGCTGGCGATGGATGCCTCAGGTTTCAGCTGGTTGATTTGCAGCCCCTTGCCCCTAGCAGTGTGTTTATGTTCAGTGCCTTTAATATCAGGTGCCGTTAAAATGTCTTCTTTCATATAATTTCAGATTTCTGAGTACTTCAGCCATTCTGGGAAAGGGTGGCACTGAGAGACCATCAAAGGGACTTAAAGATTGTAATAATTGGGTTTACTGGAACACAAGAAGGCTGGAGAGGGATTTGTGACAAGGGCTTGCAGTGACAGGATGAGAGGGAATGGCTTTACATTGAAGGAGGGCAGGTTTAGACTGGATATTAGGAAAGAATTCTTCCCTGGGAGGGTGGTGAGGCCCTGGCACAGGTTACCCAGCAAAGCTGTGGCTGCCCCATCCCTGGAAGTGTCCAAGGCCAGGTTGGATGGGGCTTGGAGCAACCTGGGATAGTGGAAGGTGTCCCTGCCCATGGCAGGGGGTGGGACTGGATGAACTTTAAGGTCCCTTTCAACCAAAACTCTTCTGTGGTTCTGTGATTCTATGAAATAAAATTCTTGCTTACCCCCTCTCAGTAAGTGATTGTCTGCTTCAGTGCTCATTTCTAAATGTTTAGACAAATGGTCTGATTTTGAAAGTTTAGAGGTGGTCTTGACTGTCCCATGCAGATAGCCTGCCCCTTTTGGACTGACTTTTCGATTACTTAAATAGTGAAAAGCAGTAATTTGGAAGCTGGAATTGATGCCAAGGAGCCTTGTAAAACCTATGAATCTTCTGCTCTCTGGCCAAGTGTTTTCCTTTGCCTCGTGGGTTGACACTGTGAAAGCAAGTCCAATAATGATGAGAGAAGGAAGAGATTTCTGGGAACAGCAGCCAAGTCTGTCCAGAGGAAGTACCTAGAGCTCGATTTGTTGTGCATTTGAACTCTTGAGGTTTGCACTGAAATGAAGTATCAAGGGACAATCCACATTCACTGGTTCCTACATTAGAGCAATAGTACAGACAAAAAGAGATCTTCCCAGTTCTGCAAGCTAAATAGTTACTTATTTTGTGTCTTCCCCATTCCCCCCTAAAAAATGAAAGACACGTTGGACAACTCATCCACTGTTTCGGTTTTTTTTCTCTTCTGGGAAATGATGGGCCTCTTTGGTTGGCAGCATCACCAGAATTGTCATTCTCTCTAGAACTGCAGCTCTGTATCTCTCTGCAGGCACTGACCAAACCCAGCACCACAGGGAAAACCACGACCATCTCTGTAGGATGTATAATAAGGTGAGATGCCTGAAGCAAAAGCTTTCTCCTGGCCTCTTCCTTCTCCGTAGTAGCTTCAAGTTCAGCCACACATTAAGCCATAGGTATTTATAGCCTCCTTTAGGACTAATATTACTGGTTACAGCTCTGGATACTGTTTTTATCCTTATACAGCTAATCTTTCCTTTGAAGGGTGTTGAAGCAAAGCAGGACCTGAAATGTTTACTAGATGTTGTTGGAGGCAGAGGAGACTTTCTCTCCAGGATGTGACGAGTTGAAGGGACAGGAGGAGGAATGATGGTGAGAGGACCAAAGTATTCAGCAGAACATCCATGTGCACAGCTGGAAGGTTGCAGACAATTTAAAAGTGGTCTTCATTGGTTTCCATTGGATTTGACGTGGACACTACTGGTAATAGTGGTGTTTCTCATTGCAACTTAAAATGTTGGAATTACTCCCCCAAAAATATGACTACCAAAAAAAAAAAATTACTACCAAACAGTCACTACCAAAGCTGAAAAGGCAGTTAAAAAACTCCCCTCACATTGCTTTCTTTTTCCATTGTTTCCTCTAAACATCTTAGTGTTTCAAGCTGACATGGAATCACATCAAATACCTGATTCCAACTGCTTTGAAGATCCCTAACTGTCTCTTTGGCCCAACCAGAAGGTAACTAGGTGTTTCAGTGTTTCACTTTGATGCCTAATTGACTTCAAAGCCTAAATTTGATTTTCCAAACACAGCCTGCAGCTTAGCGGCTTTCAGTGAGCTAAAATAGTCAATGCTGCAAATGAGCTGGGGTAGGACCACGGACGTGGTTGGGTACCACAGACCAGGTGATGAGTAGAGGTTTGCTAAGTGGGCTCTATGCTGCTTGCTTTAGCTCCTGATTGCTTACTTTAGGCATTGCAGTACTGAACATTGCTAAATACCCATTAAAATTTGTACCACAGCCCTCTCTTGCTTGAGCAACTGTCTCCCATCACCCGCCAAAGGTATTTTGTGAGACGTACATGAACCCTGCAAAGTCATTTTAAAAGTGAAAATTCCTACCTAGACTTAGACTACCTCGTCCTAGACAGTGTTCACATCTTTCATCTTTCATTTGCAGCCTTCTGTGGATTAACCATTATGGATTTACCATTGTCCCTGACTGTAGAATAAAGGCAGAGTCAGGACTACAGATTTTAACAAAGATAAACCAGATTATAAACCTGATAGGACGAGAGGGAGTGGCTTTAAACTGAAGGAGGGTAGATTGAGATTGGGAAAAAATTCTTGGCTGTGAGGGTGGTGAGGCCCTGGATTGCGCAGNCTGGCACAGATTGCGCAGAGAAGCTGTGGCTGCCCCATCCCTGGAAGTGTCCAAGGCCAGGATGGACGAGGCTTGGAGCAACCTGGGATAGTGGGAGGTGTCCCTGCCCATGGCAGGGGGGCTGGAATGAGATGAGCTTTAAGGTCCCTTCCAACCCAAATTAATTCTGTGATTCTATGATTCACTACGGGTAAAGTGGCGGTATTTCCTGCTCCACTAAGAAATTTAATTTTGCCATTGCTGTGTTACATTCTTAAAGGTCAGGGGTTTTTGTTGGGTTTTTTAGCAGCTGCCAAAGCTGAATAGTGACTGGTTTGTGTCCAGTGAAGAACAAACTTGGTCTAAACGGAACAGCTGCACAAAGATGTTCAACGTAATAGGTAATGTGAGTCTTTGGTGTGCCATCAAAGCCAAAATACAAAAAGCTCTTAACAAAAAACATATTTGGAAAGAACAGATGGAAAAAAAAATTCTTCTGAGCTGTATAACAGGATCACATCAATCTGTCCAGCAGCAATGGCATATAGAAACCTTCACACATGAGCGAAAAACATAACCAGAACCAGACACAATAGTGATATCTCCAACTCCTCAGAAAGAAGGAGAGAGTCGGGGTGAACAGCGTCCTGGGAGGCTGAGGACAGGCAGGAAGCACAGCAGTTATAGTGGTGTTTTGTCTCTGTAGAGCTGGGGTTTGGGAGATATAGAAAAGCATCATTTCAGTATATTTTTTCAACATATTAGTTAAAAATGTAACATTGAGCTCTCAACCAGTTTTATGTGTGGTAGAAAGAAGGTGATAATTAAGCTGTCTGAAGAATGAAGCAAAGCTTCAGTCCAGTATATTCCCCTGCCTATTTTAATGTTATTTTGCCACTAGATGTCCTGCTGACCTCACCGTGCACAGATGAGCTGCTTTCCCTGGTGAACAGGAGAGACCAAGGTGGGAATCAAGCTGTGACAAAACCTGCTTGTAACTTTAATTCCTAGGGGATTTTTTCTGATTAATTATACTTCTTAACACAAGGAGTCAGTGAGAACTTTCTGATGTCTCCTTTTTCCAGGTGTCAGAATGGGAATAAGACTCTTGCTGTTATCCATCACTGGTCCTATTTCAGAGTACTTGTTTCCTACTCTGATATTTTGATTCTCTTGCCCATCCCATCTCCCTGGTGGTGTCTCTGCTTGTTTCCAGGGTGTTTGTTCTCCTTGGAGCTCATATGCACCTGCGAGTGCTGTAGACTAAGAGCAGCTCACCACTCTGTGTTTCCATTCATTCCTGACAAAACGGAGAAGCTTTCAACACCAAATGACACCTCCCCAATCTCGTCGTGTTCCCACGACAGTTCAGGACAGTGTCCAAATGCAAGGAAATTTCATGGATGCCCAGAAGTGTATCACAGGGGAGGAACCCGGAAGAAAATATCAGAGTTCATGTTTTAACAGGCTTCCCTCAAGATAATGGTGAGAATTAGAGAGCTTTCTCCCCTTTCCATTATTTATCTCTGTATCTCAGTAGCAATTATCAGAAAGGAAGTGCTGTACGGGATAGGTGGGGCTGTGACAAACAACTGTATGATATAAATTCTAGAACTGGCAAAAATGGTCAGCATATCTTCTGAGCAAACATGAGAGCACACTCGGTGTGAGGGTAATCCCAGTAGGGATTACCTACTGGGTAGGTAATGCCAGGAGGGAAGGTGGATCCAGAGCTTGGGCTGGTCCCCGAGGCTGGCATGGCACGGCCAAATAACAGACCTGAGAATGAGAGGAGGTGTGGGTGTCTCCTCTCTTTACCTGCTCCCACTAATGGAAAAGCTGTGCCTAAAACTGGTGGGTGTTTGAGGGCAAATCCCTTCTCTGCTTTCCTCTTTCTCCTTGCTTTCCTTGTTATGGTTCGAGTCAGCAGCAAAACTTGGCATAGGACTGAGTGCTGTTCTGAACTGCAAAGGGATACTTTCCCACTCTGTGTGAATGCACTGAACACCCACATTCCTCAGTTTCACCATCTTAAAGCAGAGAACAGCAATAGTGACCCAAAGGGCTTGTGACATTTAAATGCTTGACAAGTCCTGGGGGACAGAGACCACACTGCCCTGCATGAGCTCCTACGGCACCCCGAGGAAGAAAACTGGTAAGGTTTGATGTGCAAATCATGCTCCAGCAAGGAGACTATTTCCAGGAATCAAGTAGTCAAATCTGACTATTTGACAAACCCCCCTGCCTTAAACCTCTGATTGTACCCACTGGATTAAATGGCATTTTCTGTGCTTTGTCCTGGAGAACTGATAATGACCTTAGCACTTAAAAAGAGTTACATGGGGACTTCTTCCTATATTTGAAGGCTGGTTGAGTCTAGCTTAATTATCTGGTTTGATCTAATTCCTCATCCAGCTCATTGACTTTCATCTAGTGGTTCTTACAACATGCTCCAAAATCTGTGGTGCTTGGGCTCCTTTGATCACAGATGAAGACAGGATGTTACAGCCACAGGTATGAAGACACCAAATTGTCTCATTACTTCATCAAATTAGGGCAGAGAGAAGAGCTGGAACTCAAAAGGGGATGTGACACACTTTTTCCACCCCACTGCTGACTTCAGACAGATGCTGATAGTGCAGGATATTTGAATGCTTGGTTTACTGACAAAGAAGGCCATAAACACAATGTAAAGGGAAAAAGAGGTGACACTGAGGGGTTTTTTTAACATCTACCTTCTCTTCCTCATAAATAATACAACTAACTAGGTTTTCATTTCAGTCTAGGTCTCTCTTTGCTTCCAGGCAACCTCCTGAGCTGAATCTGAGCCCTTGACCCTCACTTCTGTGGTAAGATTAGACTCACGTTCACTGCTGAGGCTGTGGCACCGTTGCTCTTTCAAGTAAATAAAATTCCCTGGCTACATCCATACTAATAACCAGCACAGGTCTCAGCTGGCCATACAGATGAATTTTATGCACAATCTCTGGAACAGCTTCGGCCAGTCCCAAACAGTCCTGTCGTTGCACAGGCCAGACAGCCTTCCTGATGATGAGGATGGGTGTGACCAACCTGTTCTGTAAGGAAACAGAGATTAATGATAACGGTGCAGACCCTTCCATCTCATCTGGCCATTGGGCCAGGGGACGGACCTTGGCAATGCTGGGCAACTGTGATTCTTAAGCGCCTGCCTTAAAAGATATTCCACTAAGATCAGCTGCAGAGGTCACAGTTTTTAAGTGTTTGTTCAGTTTTATCCCTTCCTACATATTAAATGAATTTAGGAACTTAATCCTAAAGCTGGCAGGGGAAGAATGGGGAGAGAGAGCAGAGCAGTATTTATTGTATCACTTTTGCTTGGGGCTGATGTTTCCAGCTTTCCAAGGACACCTTGCATCCCAAGGCTTTGCTCAAAGCATGAAGTCAAGGAATTTGGCAGCAGTTGAGCAATCAGTCACTCCTCTCTGCTTTACAGCTGTCCCCAGTTCTTCATTCCAGTAAGAAGCACTGAATTCCAAGTGGGAGATCATATCCATGGTGGATGGTGAAGGCAAGGATGCAGAAAAGATTTTGAGTAAAGTTTACAACAGCTTCTCAAGTATCTTGAAATTGGTTCCCTTGGTGGTATTTCAGTTGTTTGGCCAACCAATCCCTCCTTTGCCTTGTGAACAGCTTGTGCAGAGGGACATCTATGCTTTGTTCTGTTCACATTTTCTGTATCACATTTGGGTCAAACCACAGATGAGATTTCCAAACTGCAAGAAACCCACACCTTGTGATAAATTGACACGAAGAACTTACCTGGTGATTCCTGGGCCAGCATTTCCAAACAAAGCAGATAAAACCTCTTTATCTAAGCTGCATTGTGTCTCTGTAAGAGCAGCTGTCACCCCCAGGCAGCTCTAACACGACAGCAGAGCCCAGCATCCCGCTCCCATCACAGAGCAGTGCTCACTGAAGCCAGGTGAGTACCAGGAGTAAAGGAGAGGCCCCCAGCATCACAGGGACATGGAGCTGTGGAGCCAGTTCAAAAAACAGTGGCTGCATCTAGATTTAGGATACACCAGATTTCCTTCTGATTCCACTATACATGTGTTTTATAATGCTGAGAACTACCCATGCCAAGGGTCAGTGGTATGTGGACACCCGGTGTGTGTGTGGCATTGCCATAAATTACCAGCAATCCTTTTCGTTACCTCACTGCAGACATGGGCTGGTGCTGGGTCACTGAGGCAAAGGGAAGTCATCCATGGAAATGCAACCTGCATGGCTGAACATGGATCAGGAGGAGGCAGCAGGAGGGACAAGTGAGGCATTTCCAGAAGCAGGTTGCAGGACTTTGTTGGATAGCTGAGTGGGGGTGGGCTTGCCTGGTGATACCCCGCTCTCCTTTTTACTGTGGGAGAGCACTGGTGACTGCCTCGTGCTGGAGTCAAGTAGGTGAAAACTACCCCCACCACATCCCTTGCAGAGGAAAAACCGGGAAAATCCAGGCGTGGATGTCCAAGTGACAGCTTGTGAGAGACACGGCCAGCAATCAGCTGCGGGTGTGAAGGGTGAGAACAGAAGGCTAAAAGCAGGGCTGCCTGGGGTGCCAAACCAGAGAGATTATTTCAAGTGGATCAAAGGAAAGGGAAGCAAGACCTGATAATCTGGGACAGCCCTTCAGCAGGATGGGACCTGCTGGGCTGTGAGCTCACATCTGCAGGGAGGCAGCAGGAGCCACAGGGACTGGATGAAGAAGCAGAGTGTGTGCTCTAAGGAACAGTCCCAGAACAGGTAGGAGACATCTGTGCCCAGAGTCACCTCCAGCTCTTATTTCATTTTAGAAGAAGAGTAGTTCCTTTGGAGATTATTTGGAGTATTGTCAGAGTAAGGCAGTAATCCATGGAGCAAATCCCTGCCTGCCTTGCTAAAGGAGGAGATTTCACTGCAGTGAACAGAGCTGCCACAGCTTTCCTCAGAGGTGGCTGTGAGGATGCTACTCACTGCACCGCACGATGAAGCCCCACCTCTGGGCTCTGGCTCTGGGAACCATGAGGTGGCGCAGTTATCCTGGATATCAGATCACATCTGGCTGCACCCTGGCCAGGTATCTTCTCAAAATGTGTGTCCACTCCCCAGCTGCATAACTACAACCATGTGTTAAGGAGATGCTGCTTTATACACTGTTTAGCTGCATCACCTAAGCCCTCTTTTTTTGGCCTTCCCAGGGGGTCAGTGAGCTACAGCACAAAAAGAAAGAGCAATCAAGCATATTGTGCTCTCCTGCTAGCAAGTGTGCCCCTTGCAGGGATCCCTTTCCTCTCCTTTTCATAAATAGGACACAAAAAAAAAATAAACGAACTCCAAATGCATTTTATGTTTCCCCCCTGGAAAGCACTACAAGGACAGCTCATGTTTTATTAGTGAGGCAGCAGGATGCAAACTAACAGACACAGACCACATGGCAGAAGGTGTTGGTGGTGGCTACCCTCCCTCTGCATGCCCCATCTCCACGAGTGGGAAGAAGAGGTTGGAGAGCTGTCTCCTGTTTGCAAGTAGTGTTCTTTTCTGTCTGTCTTTGGGTCCCTTTTGGGCTTGCAAAGGTGTGGTCGGTCCAGGACCCAGGTGATTTCCAGGGAGGGGGGATGCACTGACTATCTGCAGACACCCCCTTGGTTAGAACTGGAGCTGGGTTTTTTCCTTGCTTCCTTTTCCCAGTGATTGGGTCGATTGGTCGCCTTGCTGTGTTCTCACAGATTGCCCCAGAGGGGGTGCAGTCCAGTGGAAGGTCTGCATCTGCTCATGGACTGGGACACTGCACGTGCAGACAGGACAACTTGAGTCCTGTGTTTCACATGAGCTCCATCCTGGGATTGAAAGTACTTTGGGACACAAAGCACATCTGCCCTGGGATGCTGTGTTTGCTCATGCAATGGCTGCAGCTTCACTCAGCCTAGAGCTGGCCTTCAAAAGCTGTGGTGGAGCTGAGGCAGACGGATCCTGTCCTGCTCCTGGCACTCAGCGTGGCCATCGTGCCGTGTCACACCCGTGTGCTGCTGCACAAGCACCGTGTGGGAAACGCCCTGCCAGGAGCTTTTGGTATTCCTTCCCTAGAGCAGCACAGATCCCGGGCACAATATGATTCAAACGCACCCTCCTGCTTCACAGGCATGCTTTGCTCTGTCTATAAGTGCCCTCCCAGCACTGTCAGGCCCTGATTCTTATCACCTGTACACCTGAGAGATCAAAACAGCCGTGAAAAGGCTTCTCCAGGCTCTGCTGTGAGTGCCCTGCCGCACATTCCAGCACAGGAGAGATGCCCCACACTCTCCTGTGCAAGCACCACACCAGCTCCATCTCCCCTCTTGGCCAAAAGTGCAGATCTCCAGAATGTGATGCAGACCACTGCTGGCCATAGCAGCCAGTGGGTGCAAATGCTGCCTTTGGCTCCAGGTGCCCCATGTAGAGCAAGGACCAGAGGGGCCACTCCTCTGGGCATGTCCACCTCTGCTGGAGTGCTTTTAAGTTCAGTACAGTGACCACCATATCCCACCTCAAGCAGGACCAGCTTTTAGGCCAGGGTTAGACCAGAAAATCTTTTCATGTTACTGCTTCACTTGACAAGCACCCCACTGAAGCCACTGTCATGGCCGTGAACCTGGCATTCCTCTGGGCACCTCAGAAGTCCAAATAAATCCCCAAGAGATCTGAATCTCCCTTCAGGGGTGCTCTCCTCCACCCATCAGGTGCCCAGAGCTCCTGAAAGAACATGCTTCAAGGTGCAGTTAATTATATTTAACATTTTCTTCACCTCCCAAAACTGCCTCCTACCTTCCCTCAGCAGTTCATGTGATGCTGGTTCCAGGACCAGTTACCAAAACCCATCAGGCCTCCCACTTGTGTGGGCTGAGATGTGGAGATATGATGCCTCCAGTCCCCCATTTAATCTCTGGCCTTGGGCCAGCACTTTGGGATCAAGGATGGGGACAAGTGCTGCAGCAGAGACCCCAACCTCTGTTTGGGGTGCACTCCAACTGCCCCCCCCCACCCCTGACGCCTGACCCAGGCACCACATCCGCTTCTGCTGTCAGCCCCTGGTGGTGAGCCGAGCCCCACAAACCTACGCATTCCTCCTTGCTTACACACCACAAGCTTTATTTGTTTTAATCAAAGGGGGCCCTGATAATTATTAACATATTTAATTATTTTTGCTCTGAGTCACTCAGCTGGGGCGTGGAGTGATCACAAGGATTGCTTTACTGCACAGGCCCAGCCCTGGAGCATTTGCACCACCAAGTAATGGTCCTTCCCAGACAGAGCTCCCATTGATGCTGACCTCACATCCTGCCTTTCCTCCCGGTCTCAGCCGCTTTTTGCTTCGCTGGGAAGCACCGGTCTCCACAGGAGCCAAATTGGGAACATTCAGACAATCTTCAGGGCTAAGGCTTTGCATGCTGAGGTTGCTAACTCTGGGACAGCACTGGCAGGGAATGATGTTCCTCTGAGCTGTGCTCCAGCCCTGCACCTCAGGGAGGGTGTCTGCCCCCCTCGGAAACTGCATCCCTCCATCCAGCACCTCCCCTCCCAGGCTCGCCAGCGAGCTGCATGGCCTCCCACCAGCAATCAGAGCACACTGCAATTAGTGGTGTTTGTCTGAGGAAACTCATAACTCTGCACTTCCACATGATTTATGAGGTTCTCCAGCCTGGGCTGGCCCGTGAGCTGCAATCGTTCCCAGCCCCAGCAGTTCACGGTGAGGCGAGCTGGGGCCGTCGGGGTGGGTTTTCTCCTTCAGTGTCCATCACGGCTTTGCGGGGGGGGCTGACCTTGGACAACACCCACCACCAGCCTGTAAGGCCTGGGCAGTTTGGGTGGGGACCAGACCCACGTACCTGGGCTGCCTTTGCATAGGGGTGCATCCACACCATCCTGAGTGAGCATGATTCCTGCTGACTCCTCCGTGACCTGGGACTTTCTCTCCAAAACAAGACAGGGCCCTGTGATCATGGATCTGCGTTTGGACAATGCTCTCGGGCACAGGGTGTGACTCTTGGGGATGGTGCTGTGCAGCACTGGGAGTTGGACTTAATGATCCTTGTGGGTCCTTTTCCACTCAGCTTATTCTGTGATTCTGTGATCCCACAGGATTGCCTTGGTCCTGAGCATCCAGGACAATTAGCATGACTTGTGAGCAATAATTACTTTAATTCTCTGTCCCACCAGTGATGTGAGATTGATTAGCCAAATCTGTAGGTACACGAAAATTGTGGAGGGACTCAAGGAGGCCTCGGCAGGGCTGGGAATTGAGCAAAAACTTCAGACACCTACAGAAGATGCTGGCCCTTGTTGAAATCCAAATTTGAGAATAAGTTTTTGGTTAAATATGCACATAAATATTTATAGAGAGAGCGAAAAGAAGAGCTGGAAAAAAATAATTTCACAAATGAAAATCTTAACAATTTTAAATAAATCAAATCTTTTAATGGAAACCAGAACACTGTCGCTACTTTAAAAGTATATAAGATAAGGGTCAGTCTCTGCTTTCCCTTGAGGGGAAAGATTGGAAAATAGTGATCAGGCTGTTCCTACTAAGGTTGGGCTCTTGCTCAGAAAGCCCCTGTTTTTATCAGCATTTTCGTTAGCTCCAGTAATAGCAGCACTTCTTTTGTCTTGTCTGTTTTCACTGAAGACTCCAGGGAGCAGAGCTGGTGTCCTGGCATGTAAAGGCTTATCCCTATCACAGCCTGTTTCTAATCTTGGTCAGGAATTTGGGTGGGCAGTGATCACCCCAAAGCCCTTGTATTTTTGGTGTTGTCTTGTGGCTCTAAAATCTTTGCGTGTGTCTCCAAGCAGCCCCAAAAAGCCACAGGCTGCCACAAGCTGCCCATGAGACCCCGTAAGGAGGAGGTGGAGGGGAGGGGGCAGAAAATGTGCCTGGAGCTGATTTTTGCTCCTGCACCTTAAGCACAGCCTGGCCCCTGTGATGGCCACCATCTCAGCCTCACACCTGCTTTCTTGGGATAGACACAGAAGGAAGAAGCAGCAAATGCTTAAGTGTGGGGCGAATTCCCAAGCTCAGCTCCATCTTTAACCAGTCCAGGGAAGAGTTTGCCTTGTTGTGGTTATTTTAAGCCAGATGGGCTGCCTGAGCTAATTCCCAGCTTGCATGAGTGATTGTTCTGGCAAAATGAAATGAAAAGCCATGAGTAGTGGCTCTCTCAATGCTGCTGCTGGGAACAGACCTGTACCACCACTGCACCCCCCACCCACCACTGCTCCCCATCCCCTCTGCAAACAACCAGACAAAGCTCCTTTATTGCACAGCCAGAGCAGAGAGGGGGAAAAAAACAGAGCAATTAAAGCTGAGACTATATTAAGGCACAGAAAACCACAAAATTAAGTGCCTGCAATCCCAGCAGTGCTAAACCTGTCTGCTGATCTCCCTTCCGAAAGCAATCTCAGCCTGACCCGGGTGGGAAAACGCCTGTAGTCGTAACCACCCCATCATGAAAACAAAGCCAGGCATTATCTGAGCATCTGATTGCAGAGCTTGGCACTGCGACTCCTTCCCCTCTGCAAAACAACAAAGCCAAGATGCTGCAGGTAACAGTCAGGCCAAAAAGTCTGTGAGTTTCGCTCCCTACAAGTAAGTTTTGGCACAGTAGCTACTTCTCACCCAATTAATTACTTCAGCACCAGATTATACTTGCAGGCTCCAATAGAAGTGATAATAGGAACCAATTAAATTAATTTATATTTACTTTGTAAGCATATTTTCCTTTGGTAAATCTTTACCTTAATTTGACAGATTGGACTCCAGCATTTTGTTTTTATTAAGAGATACGGTCCTAAAACTTGAAGATCAAATCCAAACCTGTAAAGCTAAGAAGTCCTTCCCTTTCAGGTTCAAAACCATGTAGGATATGGAGTTAAAAAAGTTAAAATAAAAAAGAAGAATGCATGCACATGCCTGGAGTAATAAAAACATCCCATGAAATGTGTGGGGAAGTGCCAGCAGGTCTTGCTGGAAGAACATGAGCATGAGCTGGGTGGGAGCTGGTGGTGGGCACAATGTTCATGCCACAGCTTGAAACTGGAATAAACTTTGGTGTCACAGTGGGCAGGCTCTGTTGTCACCTGCTGTCAGGGAACTGCCTTGCTAAGTGCAGCTGCTTAAAATGGGATAGTCCCAGTCTATCCCATTATATTTTGGAATAAATCATAAATGGTTAAATACTTTTGTGTTCCAGTAGCATAGCATCTGCTCCTTTTGCACCCAGTTTGGATATTTCTACAGTACACACATCCTGGAACAGCTGAAGGCCCTTGTGTCTTTTGTGAACTCCATACAAGGTGACTCAGAAATGAATTATTTGAAACCATTGCATTATCTCATCCACATCTCAGGGAACAACCCTAATAAAGTATAGCACCAGTTGGCTAAAGAGTGGCCTGCCAGAGATAGAGAAAGCCATGAAACCAGACCTGTGCCCTAGTGTGGGATGGTGTATGTTTTTATACCTGTTAGTCTTCCCTAACCCACTGGCAGCCCTTCCTTCCTTCCCTTTTCCCCTCCAGCACCATCCTCTCCAGCCTCTGAGGGTTCATGAAGTGAAGCCCTTCTTGTCACCCAGTCAAACTGTTCCTGAAATGTTTAAGGCATCTCCTCTCCCTCTCCCTCTCCCTCTCCCTCTCCCTCTCCCTCTCCCTCTCCTCNCAAACTGCTCCTGGAATGTTTAAGCCATCCCCTCTCCCTCTCCCTCTCCCTCTCCCTCTCCCTCTCCCCTCTCCATTACAAGGAAGTGCAATTCTAGCAAAACCATACTTGGAAAACCAAACCTGGGAACTGTCAGACCCCTCCACTGCTGCAGGACAGTGATCTGGTATTTTCCCACCAGTCCCAAGCAACAGCCTGGAATTGCAGTATGAACCATGTTGTCCATTGAAGTTGGCAGAGTCTTTACGGGGACTTCCACTGGTGGCATTAAATTATGGACCACATTAAAGGTAGCAGGGCAAGGGATGCCCAAGATGATGGTGTGGCTCTGAGACTGATCAGGAGATAAATTTATTTCCACTGATGATGGTGGGCTGGACATGTGTGAGATGTGAGCAAAAGCATGTCCTCATGGACTCTCACTTTGACTTCATGGCGAGGAGCGGGGCTGAAGCCTCTGCCTTCCTCTGAGCTGGAAGGAATGGTGGGACACAACTGGGAAAACCTGTCCCTCTCCTTTCCTGAGGGGTTAAAGGCAGCTCACCAAAGTTGCCAAAGAGGTTTTGGAGACACTTGAATGCCTTTAGAAAGCCATTGAGTTCCTTTACGGGCTCTGAAATTTTGCTATTTCCAATGTTGCTGTTTTCTCAGCCTCACATAGTGTGTGGATTTTACAGCTGTAGATTTGCTACTCATTTTTCACCCTCTGGATGGTGATTTATGGCTTCTGGAACAGAGGCTAAACCCTCTTCCTCTCCTTGTTGGTGCTGTTTTACACCCTTCACACAGATAGGTGCCATGGCACTTGGAAGACTTTGTTGGTCAAGGTCCCATAAAATCCAATTTTCTCTTCATTTTGGATCTCCCATGCTTTAAATCAGGAAGATGTGTGGGAATCTCATCTCAGCAGATCCACAAAGAGGAAGTGAAAAAGGATTAAAAAAAAGTAAAAGGATCTGCAGGACAACACAAGGACACTTCTGAGGTGCATCCAAGTGAGACAATAACATCAGGCTGTCACAAAGCGCTGGGTAGGTAGGTCCCTGTTTTCTTTGCCCATGCAGAGGTATGTTGCTCACTCAACAGAATACTTGGGAAGATAGAGATAAAATCATAGAATCATAGACTATCCTCCGTTGGAAGGGACCCACAAGGATCATGGGGTCCAGCTCCTGTCCATGCACACCCCAAGAATCACAACACATGCATTTGTCAGGTCAACAGCCTTGTTTGCTCCCTTCCAGTGCTGCAAAAAACAGTAACCAAGGAAATAAAACCACTGACTTAAGTGAAGGACATGCTGCATCTTTGCAGTCTAGACTTCCCCAGACCTATCTGAACTGATTTCCCTTCCTGGCTCATCATTTTCCCTTCTAGGGCTCACTGGCTTTCTGCTGGTGGCTGCGATGCAGAAGCTGCCAGGGGCGGTCTCAGTGGCACGAGCTGCTACATTCCCACAGGGAATAGATGGCTGGGCTGTGATGGAGTCACTGCCGGAAGCCAGGGCTTGGCCCTGAGCTGAAGGCACCAATGCTGATCTGTGCGTCCCATGACCCATCTGCTGGTGACCTGGGATGGATGAAGTAGTTGTGGGTGGTCAGTGTCCTGTTGAGGAGTGCTCTGACGTGTGGTTCCTCATCCACAATGAGACATTTAACTGCCTCAGCACCACACCCCAGGAGCCATTGTTATACTTGGCTTATTCTTCCACCAGATGCAGGTCTTCTGTTTTAAAGCAGAACTCAAAAGTGAAAACTATGCAAGGAGAGATTTATGGGCTGTGTTACCACTGGGCCAGGAAGTGAGGGCCTGAAGAGATGAACTCGGTCTGCACAAATATTCAGGTTCTGCTTTTTACCCTCCATGAACTCCATCGGAGTGATTGAGGATAACCTCTGTGCACTCTTGTCTACTGCAGTTGAATTTGGACATCCTTTAGAGCAGGAGATGAGATCTAGCCAGGCTGTGCCTGAAATCCAGAAGTGGAACTGTATGAGCCACCATTTCTGGGATGTGCTCAGCAAGCCATGAGGATGTCACATCATCATACCTGTGCCCTCAACCCTTCTCCATCCTTAGTGGAAGCCTCTTGTGAGCCCTGAATGAACTTCTTCCTCTGGCTCCCTCCGAAAACTAGTTTTCAGACCTTAATAACTTTAGGAGAGAACATGATGTTAGCACACAACACGAACATTTTAACACTGTCAAAAGCCCCCACCAGACTGAGAAATGAAACTCCTGGGTTGTTTGAATTCCTGTCTCTTCACCCCTCACCCTTCTCCCTCCTTAGGTCCCTCATGTGCATTGACTGCATCAATAGAAGTCTACTTTGTAAGCTGTCCAAGCTATTGTTATGTCAACCTCTTTTGAAAGGCCCTTCAAAAAGTGAAAAGTCACAAAAAGTTTCAAAAGCTTGGAAAAAAACCCCAAATCTCATGCGAGATCTCCACCTGCTTCACTTACCAAGGGAAGGTCAAGAGGAGTCTCAGAAAGGCTGGAAGTTTGTCCTCAGGAGAAAACACCCTGAGGCAACAGAGCCTCGTAGTCTATCAGAGGTCCGAGGCCGGAACCTAAAAGCAGACATATTTCATTTCAAAATGAGGCCCGGTGCTTTAACGGTGGGAATGATTAGGTGTTGAGACAAAATACCAATGAAAGGAGTAGAGTCTTCCTCTTCAGATATTTTCGAATTGTGAGCAGAGGCCTGCTGGTACAGAGGTTTCAGCCAAGCACAAGTTATTGGGTTCCTTATTGGAGTATGCAATTTTATGGTCCATATTATATGGAGCTCAGAATAGATGATCTTATGGCCCACTGTGACTTTAAAATCTAAGAAATAGGTAGTTCTGGATCACAAGGAGCCAGGTTTCCTCTGGATTTGTGTCTTGAGGCTGACTAACTCTGCTGCCTAAGAAGACACAAAATCCGATTGAAGCTTTTCTCATTTTACAGCCGTGCTGTTAAAAAAGCAGACTCTATTTCCAAGTTGAATTTGTCTGGCTTCAGTGTGGTTATGGGTCTGCCTCTCTCTGCCTGACTCACTAGAAAGCCTTGCTCTCAGGGGGTTACCAAGTAAGGCCTTTTTGGCCTCTAATCTCCTCCAAGTGTGGTTGAGCTTGGACAGCAGAGTTGGATGCTGTTGCAGTGGGAATGGACAGACATGAGCACACACAGTGCTCAGTCTGACAGAGGGAAGTTTGCAGTAGCTTCCTTTCCCCAGATTAAAAACAGAGAATGATAAAAAAGTTAACATTAAAGGAAAATTTTTCTCTTCAGATGGAGGCTGATATGTTTGAGAACATACTTTGTCAAAGCAGTTGCCTCTGATAGCAGGCAGCTGACACTGAAGATCTTGTCATGTTAGGTTATAGACTAAATACTCATGTCAGCCTGACTTTATTTATTCTTGGATTTGTAAAATGTGAGAGCCAGTCACTGCAGAAATCTGGTCCCTACTCAGTTTTCATGAGAGGTTGGCAGCTCACCCTCTAAAAGTAAAAGCTAAAGTGGAATTCATTGTCCACATCATCTAAGCCAGTTAGGATTCAATTAAGAGCATTTCTGGGCTGTATTTTAGGAGTTAGTGTCTGTCAAGATTCTACCTTGGGGTTCTTGGGTTAAACCTTCCTGTCTCCGTGTCGTGCTGTGTGGAATAGCTTTGCTCTTTGAAGGAATCCATCTCCCCTATCTTTCCCCCCACACCCTCCCACAGACACGAGGGTAAGCTGATTTTTGGTATGTAGCAAAAACAATTTGTCAGGATGCCAAGTTCAAAGCCTTTAACCTACTGCCAATACGAAGCCCAAGAGTGAGGTCACGACTAATCTCAGACTTCTGACCTCGCAGTCACATCCACCATTACCGGATCAGAGGACAGAAGTGGAAGAGCTTATTTTGAAAGGTTTTAGATTTCAGGTGAGGTCAACACAAGATCTGCCCAGATGGAAGAAATCAAGAGGATAATATGGAGCATATTAGGGAAGATGAAAGGCATTGTGTAAAACAATCTCCTCCTTAGCCTAGAAAGGAAAGTCTAACTACCAGGGTAACCTTCCGGTAATGGCAAATAAGCCCAAACCGTCAGAAAATGTAGCAGAAACCAGGCACTGTCCTGGAAAAGGCAATGCAAGCTTAGAAATTCAGAGTGACATTGCTGGGATTTACAAAAGCTCCCAAGCAGAGTAAGCTCCAACCTCTTAAACCAGTGGGATTTAGGCGCCTTGGTACATTTGATAATCCCATGAGGCATCATTTTGCATTTTGAGGAATGTGAATAGCTTGGTAACCCCACTGTGGGGACTCGATTTGCTGCTGCTGTCTATAGGAACAACTTGAAAAATAAGGGTCATGTGGAAATTCAAAATATTTTGGCACTTCACCTAGGAGAACCAGGACCTTCATGCAGCATGCAGCCCACTTCCAGCTCAATAGACATCTGACAGACCTGGCATAGACATATCATTCTGCAGAGATGTGTTCCCAG
Source organism: Atrichornis clamosus (assembly GCA_013400975.1). NCBI lineage: Eukaryota > Metazoa > Chordata > Aves > Passeriformes > Menuridae > Atrichornis > Atrichornis clamosus. Next base: position 58,137 of record WBMZ01003638.1, on the reverse strand, counting down.
CCATGCTGGGAGCCCATAACAGGCCTGGGGGTTAAAAACAGGTTTCCTGACTACCAGCTCCATGCCATTGGTAAAATGGAAAAAGGACCAAAAAATAGATTTCCGTTTCTGAAAGCACCTTTGGGGCAAATGACCGCATTTTTGGTGAAATGAATTTTCCTTTAGAGGGATGTAGGGAAACCCAATAGAGATGTGACTGACATTCTCCCCTCTCCAGGCTCCTCCTATACACCTTCTTGCAGCTTTTCTTCCACCTGGATTTGCCTCAGTGCTGATGTTCTGGAGGAGCAGGAGCACATTGCTGGGATACACCACTTGGACTGGCAGTGGGATGTGCTGGCATTCAAGGCTGTATTTCATCTGCTCACAAGATGGCATCAGCAGAAGACCATGTCCTACGCTAAAATGATAAATTACACAGAAAAGAAGCCAACGCTGCCCTTATAAGAATAATACAGAAGTTTTGCTAATCTGAGGTAACAGATATGTGAACGCCGGTGAACACACACATCTCGTGGGCACTTGGAAGGAAATCCAGCCCCAGAGGGTATTTGTTGCTCTATCCAATGCACTCTGAAAGTCTTGTACAAGAGATCCCATTTTCCATTCCTTGGACACTTTAGTTAGTATTTTGGATGAAGACAATTAAGAGGAGATGATGCTGTCAGCCTCTGTGCACAGGGTTTTGTCTGGGATTAGTTGGGCCGTTTTCAACTCTGAGTGGATAACTGCACTGTGTGGGATTACCCTATATATGTTGCATTTATTAGTATAAACATTATTGTTGTTACAGGCATAAATCAAATTAAAGTTTAGACTTTCCATATAAGTTAAAATGTGCATCATAGCCAGAATTGTACTTAATTCAAGTGTTTCCTGGAGTTTTTGCAGGCTTGGGCTAGAAGATAAATCAAATTTTGTTACAGACGGAATGAGACATGCAAAGGCTACTGGCATCTCCCAGCTCATCCCTGTAAAGTCCAAATTCAGTACCTTTTCCCCTGACTTTTGGTGGAGCAGCCTCCATATAGGAGAAGGGTGTGGTCCCTCTTGCCTGAAAATAACCATCCATCAGCAAGGAGCATCACAAGTGGTTTGTGTACAACTCCTGCACTGACCAAGGCATTCTCCTGGATAGATGAGCCCTCCATGCCTCAGGCAGACAACCACTGGACCCACACCAGCAAGATAAACAACGTTTGCTATTGCACTCCACAGAACCTTCAATCCACTGTAGAAATAAGACTATAAATTACAGTGGAAACGGGTCTTAGCAGGAAATATGGGTTGCTGTGTCCAAAAATAACAGCAATAGCACAGTGAAAACAAAGCAGATAATAGGAGGGGGAGTACCAGTCAAGACGTGGATTTTTGACTCCTGTTTTACTCATTGTATTTTAGTTGGAATGCTGAGAGTGAGGAATGGTTTGTGATTGGGAGCAGCTTGAAGTCCTGAATCATCAGGGAACAGATGCACACTCCACTGAGACACTGCTCACTGGGCTCATCAGAGAGAACTTCTTGCCAAAAAAATGAACCCAAATCTTTGGGGACAATTCATTCTTCATATAACCCAGAGGTGTAATGTTTTTGCCTTACAACCTGTTACATTTCTCTCCATTTCATTCCAAAAGCATGGGGACCCATTTTCTGTAGCTTGTTTTGCCTGGCTGTTCTTCTCAAAGCTTTTCCCAGTGGTGGCTCACAGTCACCTTTCTTATAGATCTGGTATTAGCTACAAAAAGGGCACATAGTTTGATGTGCATATTGCCTGAATCCATTCTTCAGGAAGTAATTGTCCTTCACGTACGTGGAGTGCAGCCTAAGGACAGTCCCTTCCATCGCTGACTTGTGGCATCCTGTTCAAATTCACATCACTAATAAATAACAGCCAGTGGTCTTTAGTCTCTCCCTGTTGCCAACTTGTTTTTTGCCAAAATATTGTCTGCCTTTGAAGTGATAATCATAACATATGAGAGAGATGGGAGAAAAGACCAATTACAGACAATTAGTATAAGGACATATTCTAATGAAAAGCCTTGCCCAGGAGAAAAGCAGTGAGTGATGTTCCCCTGAAGCTATGACCAAAATCTTCACTTGCCCTTCTCCTTTCCTCGCTTCTTTGATCATTGAAACCATTTACAATAATAATATTTAATTTATAATTTTCCTTCATATCTGCTCAGATGAAAAGGAAGAGATACAACCTCCTCCATTACAAATGTGTATTTCTAGACTGATTTTCATCAGAAAATAATTTGAACTCTCTTTAGAAAGGCTGGCAGAAAGGGATTTAGGTTTCTCTATTGAGAAAAGAAATGTGAACTACTGAGTTGTTATGAATTAGCTTAACTCAATTTAAGCAGAACAGAGTGGAAATTAGGACCTGGCATCTTTCTTCTTCCTCAGATGTAATGGAAGATGGAAATGATAAAATAAATCTAAAAAAAAGATCTGATATGATACAACAGAGATGCTGACAGAATTATTCCTTAGTCATGCTGGTTATTATTATATGTGGCTTTAACATCGCAGGAAAAAAACCCCTCCTACTTATTTTACTAATTTTTCAAGTTCCAAAATGTTAAAGAAAGAAAGTGAACCATAACTGTTGTTATTCAACCAGTTCTCTCTATGGGAAACCTTGAGCACTTCAATCAACTTCCTTCAAGAACTAGTTTTTGGATCTGAAAAAACACATTTCTCCACCTCAGAGCAAAGAGCCAGACTTAAGAAAGATCACCTCCCCAGCTCCAAAAAGGTCATTTTGGAGGAATTTTAATTTTTTTTTTTTTTAAATCCAGGGCAATGCTTAAAATTAAAGTGCTTTGAGCAATGTCACTAAACTAAGATCGCTCCAGAGATATCAGAGTGGGAAGGACTGGGAGAATTGTGTACAATACTGTGTTGGTGTCTGCCTAACCCCAGTGATGACTCAATTTATAGAGGCAAAATTACTCATCCCAGAGCAATATGTTTGGCACAAGCACGAGGAATTCGCGCTTCTGTAACCAAAGGTGCTGGCGAGCAGCAGAGGCTTTGGGAAGGCTCGGCTGAGTGATTTTTGCTTGGCTTCACTTTGGCACCCATCTCCAGCTCCTGCTGAGCCCACATTAAATGGAGCAAAGAATCAAACTGTTTCGTACCCATTTCAAAGGAGGCGAGTTTTCACAGCTCCCTGGTCATTTCTAACAAGCTGTGCCTGCAGCTAAGGCCCTTCTGGGTCTGGCACAGCTGCTGTCAGCTCTTCTACCAAAAACCAGTAGCCCATGACTGATGATGTATAACATGAAATATTGCTCATTTTTTTCCTTGGTTTTCCTCGCTCAGTGCAAAGCCCGCTGGAGGTCCCTTTGTTCTCAGCAAGAATGGAGATTAATCATTTTTATAATGAAAGGCAGGATTTGAAAGACCTCCCTTTGAGATGAGCTAAGGTGACTGCAGAGTGGACTGCAGGAGTGGTGGGCAAGTGGTCTGGTTTTTTTTCTCCTGGCTCTTTGCTTTTTTTGTGTGAAGGACACACTTGGGACTGTGCACAGCAAATCTCAACCAGGCTGAAATCAGTGTTTTCACCGACTGAATATCAAGTTGTGCCTGCTGAGGACCAGCGTTCAGCACTGCCACTATGCATTTCATAGCACATTAATTAATCTGAGGATCCAGTCAACACACCTCACGACCCTGGCAGTACTGCAATGCCACGCTTCGGCCATCTGATCCTGAATGCAGCCTGACATTTCCTGCCAAGGACCCAGGCCTCCTGCAGTGCTGATGGATAATGCAGGCCCTAGTAGAGCCTGTTGAGATCCACACAGCTCCCTGAAGAACCTCAGAAGGTATTTTGTAAATGTGGTCCACAGCTCCTGCCAGCTTTCCTCCTGTTGCCTGGCTGGCCTTAGCTGCAGCCCATGGGCAAAGCATCCTGCACCAGCTTGTCCCTCAGCAGCTGAAGGTGTTTTCTGTATTTGCCATGCATGTGCACTAGGGTCATAAGAATGATTTGGGTTGGAAGGGACTTTGAAGACCATCCAATTCCACCCCCTGCCATGGGCAGGGACATCTTCCACTATCCCAGGTTGCTTCAAGCCCCGTCCAACCTGGCCTGGAACACTTCCAGGGATGGGGCAGCCACAGCTTCTCTGGGCAACCTGTGCCAGGGCCTCCCCTCCCTCACAGGGAAGAATTTCTTCTAACATCTGATCTAAAATTCACCTTTTTTAGTATAAAACCAGTTCCCCTTTTCCTCTCACTACACATCCATGTAAAAAAGTTGTTATCCCTCTTTTTATAAGCCCGCTTTAGGCACTGGAAGGAGCTCTTAGGTCTCTCTGGAGCCTGTTCTTCTCCAGGCTGAACACCCCCAGCTCTCCCAGCCTGGCCCCAGAGCAGAGGGGCTCCAGCCCTCAGAGCATCTCTGTGTCCCTTCTCTGGTCCTGCTGTAACATATCCACGCATTCCTATGTTGGAGACCCCAGAGCTGGATGCAGAGCTTCAGGCAGGGTCTCATGAGGGCAGAGCAGAGGGTGAGAATCACCTTCTTGACCTTCTGGCCACCCCTCTTTTGATGCACCCAAAACTACCAGTTCACCATTCCCAGAGTCACTGCAATACTGGGGCCATGCATGAAGCAGAGAGAACAAGCTCCAGGTCCAACTCCCACACCCAAAAGTCTGTTCAATATAAAGTCCTCTCATCAAGGAGATACCGGATACTAAACTTTTAAGAACAGATACTACACTTGGTCAACACGAGCAGATGAAATCCTTCCTTTCTTTTTGCACAGCCCCCACAAGGAGCGGATGGACTGATGCAGATGACCCGGTTGGTGATGATGCTTATCACTGGCTTGTTGTTTCTTACCCTGGAGTTTGTGAAAGGAAAAAACTACAGTAAAGCCACTTCAATCATCTTCCTGCTCATCTTTGGGACTTTACATACATCATCAGGCTCCATCCTTTGCTGAGGTGGGGCCAGTTCATGGGACATTCTGGACTGCGACCCAAGGAGCATTTCTGTCTTTCCAGTTCCAGACCAAGATGCTTCCATGACAGGAGCATCAGCTCCCTGAAACAACCTCCCACCCCCAGCAACCAACAACACAAAGCAAAGCAAGTCCCTGGTGCCAACAACATTTTAAAATTCTCTCAGAACTATAAAGTACACCCTTTTAAAAATAGGGACTGCAGTTGCAAACTCTTTAAACACTTTCCCACAAACAAAGGTTGAAACCTTTGACAGCCTGCAGCTATTACGAAAGCCAAATATTGGGAAGATAGGCCATACCATTTCAATCACAGTTTAAGATGTTCCTAGCCCTCAGTATCGTGGTGGTGGTACCAAGGTATCCAGGTTGGCCAGGTGGCCAACCACCTCTTGAGCTGTATTTGCCCCAAACGTGGGTGCTGTGGTCATGGAGAGTTCAGGGGTTAATGGTGCAGAATCAGGGCACAGGCTTGTGTGGGAATATAATGAAATCTGAAAATTATTGCACATATTTGGGCTCCATGTCTTGCCTGGCCACACACAGATCTGTGTAATGACTTCACAGACCAGAGACTCCTGCAAGGCAAATGTCATCACTGAAGGTTTGCAGTAGGGTAATTGAGATCCAAGCCTGGAGGCAGTGCTCTAATCTTTCACATTCTGGGTGTCAATGACCTTGAGAAATGTAAAGTTACAGCAGGTAGCAGCCCTTGGAAGTTTTTATGTTAGCATGGAAAATAAAAAAGGTACAGGAGGAGCAAAATTATTGCTCTAAAATGGACTGCCTCCATTCAGGGGCTGGCTGATTGCATACATCCACGTCCTGCAGTGCCAACTCCTTCCCCTCACACAGTTGAAATTCCATTTGGCTTTGTTCCCCAGTGTAAATCAGCCAGAGTCTGGCGCAGTGCTGGTGTCAGGTATCAGCCTGGTGCTTGGTTTCAGCCCAGCTCCTCAAAGTTTACCATAAATAAAGACATAGGGAGGCAGCAGGTGGAAGGCATTTCTTCTCCAGACCGTTGTGAGAAGGTCTTCAAATAGTGTTGGAAAAACCATTCACATGACTACAATAATTTCGTAAGTAACTAGCCTGGAGATTATCAGAAGACACACAATTGAGATAGCAATGCTTAAAGTTAATTTAAAACCCAATTAAAATGCATTAGTGTTTCTGCATTTGGGTTGTTGTTCTGTTTTGTGCCAGTCTGACATGGGATAGGAAGTTTATTCCATAGAGAAAACCCATGACTCAAGTCTGGGAGGTCAGAAGGCATGTGATGAGTTTCTCTGGCCTGTCCAACCTGGCCCTGAACACTTCCAGGGATGGGGCAGCCCCAGCTGCTCTGGGCAACCTGTGCCAGGGCCTCACCACCCTCACAGGGAGGAATTTCTTCCCAATATCCCATCTAACCCTCCCCTCTGGCATTGGGAAGCCATTCCCTCTTGACCTGTGACTCCAGATGCTTCTCCAAAATCCCTTTGCAGGTGTCTTGGAGCCCCTTTAGACACTGGAAGCCTTCTCTTCTCCAGGCTGAAGACCCCCAGCTCTCCCAGCCTTTTCCTGTCGTGCCAGTGTCTCTGCAGGGGTGAGGGAAGGCTGGTGGTGACAGTGGTTTTCTGACCTACCAGAAAGTGGATTGAAGATGCATTTCCCACCAAACAACACTCTGATCTTGTGGTCATTTTTGGATACAGATATGCAGGTTGAAAATCTTTAATTTGTGCCATGGGACTGACACTCACACGACAACATTCTGCGGAGCGTAATTTTTTTGGAAGAGAGAAGTATATCGTGGAACAAGGGATGGGGCAGAAGATGACATGATTTCATGGCATTCACAGTCAAGGGTGGATGCAGGGAAGTTAAAGAAGAGGCTAAACTCATTTCCTAGCAGTAGCTGAGGGAAAGGAGAACTGAATAGACATGAGATGATGGCTTTGCCAGCCACAGGTTTGTACTGTTATAACGCTTCTGCAGTTGAACATTCTGGTGTTACAGGTAGTTGACACAGATGTAAAAGTTATTGGTTGAACCCACCTAACTTCTCTATTTCAGCCTTTTCTTTGTTGCACTTCAATAATTTTTTGCCTTGTTGTTTTGCCAGCTTCAGTTTTGGATGCATTTTCTCTGTTTCTTGCTGCAAATACGTCCCTGTTTAAATGTCATGACCGACTACTTAGGAGATTATCAGCCTCAGGAAGAAATTCAACATAGTGCAAAAATGTGCTGTGACCCTGGCACATTCTCACCATGGCTGTGGATGTTTATACAGATAACAAGAGCATTAGGAAATAAAACAATTAACTTTCACAATATGAAGAAAATCAGAGATTCTGAAAGGAGGTAAATCTTCATTCTCCAGTACAAATCTGTCGTAAAACTCTTAATTTCCTTTTTCACTCTTTTCTTTTTAAGTGCGTCATGATTTTTCTTTGAGGGTGGGGGGATGATTTCGGAACTGAGAGACCAAAAATTAAAATGCTTGAGCTTTCCTTTCAGAAGAGAAAAACCCAGAACAGTCTAATAGAAGCAAACAAAAAAAGTGTAGATTTTCTTTTTCCATTGAAAAGACATTTTTAATCCCCCCAAGAGGTCTGATGAGGCAATATTTGTCCATGTCTGCTCTGGGAGTTTAAGTCAATATTTGCTGGAAGTTAGAAAGAGATTCCTGCTATTGATCCACGTTTGCTTATTCTGGATTTTTTGCAGTTTTCCTGACACATTTGTTCTTTGCCAGAGTCTGAGACAGGACACGGGATTGCTCAGGGCTCTGGTCCAAGCTTGGCAGCCCCCTCACTTCAGCACAGTTTGCATGGCACAGGCAGGAGGTCACAACAGGGTTCTGCCGGGGTATCCAGGGTGGACTGAAATGTGGAGGAGAGCCCTGGATATGCCTGGCTGAGAGCACAGCTCAGTCTACACAGCTCTTGGGTGGAGGGCAAAAAGTTGTCCCCACTTCCTTCAGAGCACCTGGCTGGGCCCAATGGCTGGACTGGGCACCAAATTGCCCATCTGCATCCTGCATGTGCACAGGTCCACAAACCTTGTGTCAGGACAGAAATTTATAAACACTTGCCAGGAAGGAGTTCAACATTTCTAAAACCCTCATCCATGGATTATTTCTTTCCCCTGCCACGTATTTTGGCATTATCCTCTTCCATTCTGTTGGTGCTTAGAGGCTCTGGAGCAGAAACACAAGTGCAACTATAAGGGTTGGAAAAGAAACAGAGTGAGCCCATTTTGCTGATCTTACTGCAGAGGACAGGCTTGAGGCATCTGCCTGGAAAGTAAAATAAGGAAAATATCCACTGGCTATGCCCCTTGTTTAATACTCTTCATTGGGATAAAAGAAGCTCCCAACCCTTTCCCAAACACAAAAATGCATTTAGCAGTTAGCAGAAAGACAAAATCAATTTATCTGTGAGGAAATAATAAGTCTCACACGTGTGACTGATTGACAATCCCGAGTTTGTGTGCACGTTGGACTGTGCTTAGGTGTGGGCTGCAGCTCCTTCCTGTGCTTGCACACGGTGGGTATGGACAGACACACACTGAAACACATCCATGGAGCTGGTTTGTCTCCTCTGAGCAGACCAAGAGAAAGCCCTGCTGTCAGCATTCCCATGCCCTGGGGTAGTGAAATATGCAGTTTAACCTGGTGACCTAGAGAGGACCTTAGATTTGGGGATCTTGATAAAAACCAGCTTGATCTGGCATGGGTAGGGGCAGGTGAGTGCGGCACAGAAGTCAGGGAGTCCTCAGGTTGGGAACAAATAAAAGTGATGAGCCCCTCTTCCCTCCCTGGCTGCATTCAGTACAACTCAGTGGCATCCAACCAATCCACCCAAGTGCCCTCTTTGTTACAACCACTGTAAATCTTTGATGGATTTAGACTGTGAGGCTCTGGATTGTTTCAGAAGCCACAAATAATGATCTTCATTTTGGTGCCTCTCAACATCCCCCATATAAAGCAAGACTTGTCCCCTTTGAGATTTCAAAGAAGGAGGATGAGCCCTGCTGGCAAAGGTGTTGGGCTGAGACAGAAGTGAGGGGAAGTCTAAACTAAGACGTGTGTGAAGAAAGATATCTGTGAGTTCAGGTGAAGGAGGCCAGCCAGAGCACCTCAGATGAGGACGCACCTCTGGAGCATGTCCACTTTGGCAAACTGTCCAGAGCCTCCTTCATCGTTTTCACTGTCTTAAAGTGTCTCTTGAATGTGGCTTCAATGACTGCTCTTGGGGACAACATTTCGGGTTTGCCCATGGGATGACTGACACTGGGATGTGAGGGGCTGGTAGTGCACCTCTGGTCCTACAGCAGAGTTGCACTCACAGGACCGAGGAAATGTTGGCAGGGCAATGCCTGGCACAGAAAGAATCAGGAGCAGAGGTAGGAAGAGCAAGAAGCCTGTGCCTCACATCTGCTGCACCCCAGGCAGCTTTTCTAGTTGGTGAGGGTCTCAAAAATTTCCTTATATATGCAATCGATTTTCACAACTCACATTACAAAATTATGGAATGGCTGGGTTGTCAGGATTGCCTCCCTTCATGTTGCTTTTCACATTCAGCTTGCCTGTCCCTTCAGCTCTGGGGACAGCCAAGGAAATTCCCACTACAGGTGAATGCACAAGGTGTAACACCCTCCCTGCTGCTGTGTGTTGTGGGCCTGATATATGCATCATCAACACTTTTCCCAGGGGAAAAATAAGACTCAGAAAGATTTTAATGGGGACTGTAAAATGGGGGGGTGATCTCACCATCCCAAAAGGCAAGGGAATCATGACTGTGACCCACTCACTTGTGATGACACCAACAAGGTGTGAGGTGCTTTAGAGCACATGTTTTCTTCCCAACCAACTCCAATACAAGGGCCAAACCTTCAGCCAGGGTAAATCTGTGTGAGTGCAGGGCATGGGAGACTCTGAGGGCTATAAAGCATCTGGGGTCTGGGCTCAAGTTTCCCAGCAGTGAGAGCTGGAAAAGACCTGGGAGAATTTCGATCCAGCTGTCTTGGTGAGGTAGAATTGCTGCTCACAGTGTATTTTCTATGGGTCTGCCCTGTCTTATTTTAAAAGCAAGGGGTCATTCCCCGAGGTGCTTTTGGGGGATCCTTTACAGCTTGCCTTGTCAAGGCTTTTGGAACAGATGAACACAGTAAAGGCAATGACTGGGAAACCAATCAGGCTCCTTAAGTGTGGAAACATGAAGTTGGACCCACCATGAATGATCCTTTCAGGGCCCAAATCCCATTGCCTCCCCATAAGCCTTCTGGGTTTGAAACTAGTGATTTTCTCTAATTTTTTTTGTGCATGGTCCAACTGTACCATGTCCCCTTCTGTTTCTTCCTGTTACAGCTTGGCATGGAGTGCTCCAAGGTCAGACCACTGAAATAGTGGTAGAAAGTCAGACTTCATTGTTTTTAAGCATTACAAAGATAAATGTGCCCATCAGCATGGTTCCACCCACCACTGGTAACCCTTCTGAGTGCATGCAGTGGTGGACATGAAAAACCTCTGCAGTCCATGGGAAAAGAAGCCTTCTTTTCTTCTCTGCATGAAAATCTACCCCGCAGATCTATGGCATTCATGCCAAAATCTGTGCCAAGCCGTGCTGGCTTTGGGCAATGGGGATTTCAGCCTTCAGTCCTCGTTGTTAGAGCTGCATTAGACTCCAGAAGCTGGATCCAGGTCTTTTTGGGGTGGAGGACTGGGGACTTCTGGTGGTTTACATTGACTGAAAGAAAAGATATGGGGTTGCCAACAAAAAACCTCTAGAAACCAAATAAACAAACAACCCTCCCCTCCAAAAATTGCCTCAGGAGGTCTGCAAATGAAAGCAAGATGAGGAAAAAATGACCATCCTGCGGGCACACTAAGGAATGTAATGGAAAACCAGAGGGATTTGAAACGACCATGGGTTTGGCTCCACCATATTAATCAATAGTTAGTTTTGGCCTCCTGTAGTCTCCTTGACCGCAAAACAACCCAAAAAGGGTTTCTTTCTCATGCACAAGTGGTACTTTGTGCATCAGTCAAAGGCAACTTTCTTGTGAGCCTGTTGTACAGAACACAACAAATCTGGAGAGGAGACCGAAATATGAAACAAAGAAAATGACATCAAGAACGGGAGGAGGCAAAATGTATCTCCCCCTGAAAATGGTCTGAAGGACCAGTCCGAGACCAGCTTTTCAAAGGGCCACATGAGCTGACATAGTCTGCACTGGGGCTGCTTTTCAAAGGATAGAATGAAAATTTCGAAACCATCAGAAGACAGGTCTTGAGTTTGTGCTGAAATAGTGGTGGAAAATTGTGGCACAACAGCTGCTGAAATATCCTGATTTCTTTTTTTTCCAAACTGAGCTGGGTGGATCATTTGGAGAAGTAGACACATTTTGGGATACTTGTCATCTCTTTAAAGGCTTGGCACAATTCTTTGCAGGTTTTCTTTCAAAAGTTTGCATAGGAAAGTTATAAAGGAAAGCATAATACCAGATCAATGAGTTTCTGCTGCCCTTGTGAATGTACTACTTTGTGTGCCCTTTACTCATGTGGATATATGGCTTCTTTTTTTATGTTGCTTTGGATCCAGTTTCTGCTGAAATTGTGTGAGTGTGTCTGAAAAGCTCTTTTGGGGGCAGAAGACCTGGGGATAAGAGCCCTTCCTGCAGGAACAGCAAGAAGTTGTGCTGGCGATGGAACGTGTAGCACATAGGTACACTCAGTTTTGGGACCTCTGCTGCACCACTCAGTGGTGCCCTGTTGGTGTGATCCAGAGCTGAAGCCTTGGCTGCTGCCAGGGGCCACAGCAGGGTCCTGGCGAAATCTAAAACTGAGGAATGAGAATTTTGGAAGCCACAAAGTATAGCTCCTGTAGACCCATTTGAGCCTGTGCCCGAACTGACGGAGGGTGCACCAGGACTGCATCCTGCGGGAGCAACCGTGGCTTTCTGAGCCCCAGGGTGCAGGTCCCTGCCAGCAAAGCACCAAATGTGACAGACTGCTCAGTCTGTGCTTGGTGCCCCACCTGCAGCACACAACAGCTGGCTGGGATGACACACCAGCCTGATCAGGGTCTCTCGCCTGTTTATTGATTTCTGTATAAATTTTGAAAGGGGATCTATCCCATCACCTTTCACAGTCTCAAGTCACTCAGATCCTCTTTGCTGCCCTCACCCGCTCCCTGCTCCACCACCTCTCCAAATCACTCCTGTGCTGGGGAGGCATCACCACCTGGTGAGCCCGTGGCATGTCCCCTGGGGCTTTCCTGGCACCTTCTGATGATTAAATATTTTCCTCCATTCCCTTTTTTTCCATCTGAGGGATTAACTGAGTTTCAGGACATTATTTTAATGGGGTGTGTGAAGTAGCCAGGGGGCCAGTGTTTGTGGTTTGCATGTTTTAGCAATCATATTTGGGGATCAAAGCACGAGGAGGCAGGCATGGTGGGATTTACATACAGCAGGGTCCTTGTTGGCTTCTCCAAACTGTGCCACACTAAGCATTACTGCCTTCCAGCTTTATTATACTTTTACTAACCTTGAGTTCATGTTTTTCTTCTCCTTCTCCTCCTCTTTCTCCTTCTCCTCCTCCTTCCCTTTCTCCTTCCTCTCCCCTTCCCTTTTCCCCTTCCCTCTTTCCCTTT
>WBMZ01003638.1:0-45448 GCA_013400975.1 Atrichornis clamosus | reverse complement strand
CTTTCCCTTTCCCTTTCCCTTTCCCTTTCCCTTTCCCTTTCCCTTTCCCTTTCCCTTTCCCTTTCCCTTTCCCTTTCCCTTCCCCTTCCCCTTCCCCTTCCCCTTCCCCTTCCCCTTCCCTTCTCCCTCTCTTCTTCTGTCGTCTCCATCTCCCTTTCCCTCTCCTTCTCTCTCTCCCTCTCCCCATCCACTGGTGGCAAAAAATGCAAGGCAAAAGGGATCCATGTAGAAGAGACAGAGCTCTGTTCTCAAGCCCGCACTGTGAAGCAGGGGACTGTTGTCACTGGGGATAAATCAGGGTTTTCCATCGCTGGGGCTGTCCTGGTTTGCAGCAGCTGACTGTCTCCCCTGTTTCAATGCAATAATGCCCAGGAGTGCTGTGACATCTCTGAGCATCACAAGCATGAGGATGCAGAGGGTGGGATGAACCTCTCTGTCTCTGAAGTTGGCCAGGACAGGGAGATGACTTTTCCTGGGAAGGACACATTAGGGTTCCTTTCATGGCACTTAAGGCAAGGGTAGATGAATAAATGACAATTCTTGAGGCTTGGACAGACAGGCTTAGTTTAACCTCAACCTCTGGATGGAAGTAATGCCTGGTTGGAAGAAGCCTCTAGGTACTCCAGGGCTGGACATATCCTCTCATGTATCCTGGCACAAGCCCTGGCTAGGGATGCTCAGTCATAACCTAAATAAAATTAAATGAAATCATAGGGAAGTCTTGAGGCACAGATAACCTGATTCTGGGGCAGGCAAGGAGCTGGGTAGGACTCCATCCACCCAGCTCTTTTGTGTGTGTTCCTCAAGGCTCCTTTATCTTCCCAAAACTTGACGCTGTGTGTGGAAGAAGTGGGTCCAGAGCCCCAGGTACCTAGCATCCATGCTGGGAAGACAGTTTTCCAGCTCCTGTTGCTGTTCAAGTGGAACAGCATGGCATGTCAAAGAGCTTCAAGCCTTGGGGACTCATTTTGTGGCTGGGGTAGAAAGGGAGAGGTGGATTCCCAGCCCTTACCAGCAAATTTCTTAGCTCTTACCCAATTTCTTAGCTCTCTTACCTAGACACCACCAGTCAGCTCTGAACTAAGTGGAGCAAAAGGGTGATAGGGTGAATTTTAAAATTAGACATGTAAGAAGCCCTTATCTCCAGCTAGGCTTTATCAGACAGGCAGGCAAGCCTTATCCCAGCCCGTAATCCCCTCTTCTGGAGGCTCTTGAAGGCCAGCGACAACAAAAATGTGCCGTGTAGAAGTTGTCGCCTGAGGAAATGTGAAATATCACATGAGGGCTCCCCCTGGCCCCATACCCTTGGCCATGGTCACCTTTTGTCAGTGGATAATTGCTCGTTTTGCAGTGGTTCCTTAGGAAAAGCTGGAGCATCTTCCTTCTTCGGCAGGCTCCCTGTCTGCAGGGCTTGTGTGGATTATCCTGCTGGTAGTCCCCTTCAAAGAGCTCATTAATGTCACCAGGGAGGGTTTTTTTTACATAATAATGCTGGTGTTGTTTCAAGTCTGGCCGTATCTGATTCTTAATGTTTTACTTCAGATCAGGTGCTGGAAGTGTTTGATGTGGTGCCAGTCACAAACCAAAATGTGTTCTGCAGAGGGAAGGGCCAGAAAGGACAAATCCTACCGTGAGGTGAGGGTCCTGAATTGAAACCTCAGACCCTAATGGCCTGGGGGAAAAATGGGATTTAAGTATTATGCTTGGCCCTGGGGAACGTAAATTAAATCCCGAAAGCAAACAACTCTTCTCCCTTACTTCATCTGCCTTCTCTCAGGGCACCTCCAGTTTTGTATCATTAACCCTGCACTATTTCTCCTAGCTGGAGTGTCACATACATCCTGTGAGCCTTCTCTAGCCTGAAAGTGGTGGTCGAAGATGAAAATCAGTGCAGTCACCAGCTTGGTCAAGGTTTTTCAATTTAACCTTCTCTGGCATCTCTGCTTTCAGATGGTCAGTGTGGGTCAGCAGCCCAGACCCAGGTGAGGACTCAGAGCTGCTAGACCTGATGATGTGAAGATTTCCATCTCTCTCCGCTGCAAAATGGGTTATGGTGAATTTGTTTGCTTACAGAGCAGCTCTAGGATTCAGTAACTTGAACTAACCTGCTTCCTCCATGCTCTTCACATTCACACTCCCTCTGCTTCTATATTTTTAATGAGCTCTTGACATTTTTACTCTTCCCCTCTCTGTTGCAGAGATGAGTCTGTGATCCACAGCCCGCACACTCTGCAGCTAGTGGGACCAATTTCCAGGTGTCCCACAGCTGAAGTGGGGCAGAACCTGTAGGAACTGCACGCACACACCCCTCCTGGCCCAGAGCCTTCAGCACGTGTGCCTTGTAAAGTGTGTTGTACATTTCCAGGGCTTCATAAACAGCACTCGGAGGCTGCCGGAGAAGCTGAGATGAAAAATCTTTCTCCCCTCCTGCTGCCTTCCCCTCTGTGTTGATATCTGATTGATAAACCAGTAATATGTAAGGAGGCACATTTAATCCACAATTTCTCTTAATCACCTCAGATAACAGGTTGTGTCAGCTTGCACTTTTCCTTTTCTTTTTTGAAGAGTGTTAATAAGTTCTGCTTCTCCCACATTGTTTATGTACTGGGGTTTTTTTGCCCAGAAGGCTCAAAAATGCCTCTTCCAGGCTTCATGGGTAATTGTCTAACCAAAGCTCTAAGGAGAACAGGGAGAAAGAAGAGGGAACTAGGCCATTTTGGCTACTGTAAACAGCTCCATCAGCATCCAGCCTTCAAAGACCCACTACGGTCTCACCCAGAATCTGAAGACCTAATGTGGTCTCCTAAAGCTGCCTCTGCAGTCAGGAGGCTTCTCCAGCAGCTGGAAACATAGGCTCAGCACTGCAGGTAAGTGTCTTTAGCAGCAGACAACATTTTGGGGTGTTCTGACTGATGGGGGCCAGAAAGCTCAGCTTACATGTGTGGCCCATGGTCCTGCCAGCAAGCCCGTCCATGGGGGCTCTGCTGAAGGCTGAAATCTCTACTCACCTCCTGCTCCCCTGGGCCACAGAGGAGGAGGAGAAGGAAAGGGGTCAGAGAAACACTCTAGGTGTAGTGTAACCAGCATGGTTTTAATGGGGAATGTGAAAAGGGTCCTTGATATCCTGTTGGCACAAATCTGGATGAGGTGAGGGCTGCTGCCAGCTCCTGAGAGCCCTTTGCCTTCACCTCTGGAGGACACACAGCGATGTTGGAGGTCCAGCACTGCAAAGAAGAGGTCAGCTCCCTTGCAGGGGCTTTAGTGCTGCAATAAACCCCAGCAAACACCTAGATGTTGCAGTTTCAAGCTTTTCTAACCGTATTCAAATGGCATGGAGCCACGACCTGAGGCGCACTGGCAGCAGGGAGAGGAGGGATGTTCTTGTGTCAACATGCAACAGGAAGGTGTCCTGCATGACCGCCGCAGGGCTGGGGAGGGTGCTCTGCAGCCGTGGCCTGCCATCCCCTGATCCATCTGTGCGTCTGCAGCCGTGCCAGCTGCAGGATTTCCAGGGATGGACGCCTGCAGGCTGAGTCACTCCCGCAGCGGGAAGCCACAAGCCACAGCGCTTGGCACAGCGGGCACATTCTGGGAGCACCCAAGCCCCACAGAGGGAGGAACAGGCTGCCAGCTGCCATGGCAGTCTCTTTGCTGCCAGGAGCCCCGTGTAATTTGAATGCAAATTCCCCGCAGATGAGGTGACACTTTGCTTATGAAAGACCTACTTGAGCATGCAGGCAGAGACGCGGAGCCGGGCCCACCCAGCTCAGCGGGAGCTGCAGGGCGTGCTGGCTTTGTGGCCAAGGGCAGCCTGTTTGCAGAGGGGAACATTGCTGGCATCTCCTTCAAAAGGATTCCACTGGCTTCAGCCTTTTCTTAATACCCGCTTTGAGCTCTAAAGAAGTTAAAAATCTTTGGGCGCGCTCTGAAATGACACATGGAGAAGGGCAAGCTCCCAGTTCCCAAGAGCAAAGGGATGCTCAGACAGTGTGGGTTTGTTTCTGTTCAAGGATGTGTGCCTGGATCACACCCAAGCAAGACAACAACAACCATGCAAAGTGCATTGGGATAGAAATGAAAGCACAGTGGGTCATGGCTTTTCCTGCAGCCAGTGGTCTGAGGGACGCCTTGGATCCTCAGTTAGCAATAGACCACAATCCATGAAGCCCCCTGCCAGCCCAAACATTTGGTGACTCCAGCCCTCCCAAACTATCCCATTGACAGATTGTCAGCTAATCTGGATAAAAAGCTCTATGAAAATTTTAATAGGATAAAAAAAATCAGCAGTTCTTGACTGTTCTGCTGAGAGTTTGAGCTGAAAATATGCTGCAACTGAAAAGGAGAAGACTCAAAGAATTATATGTTCTCATCCCTCAACATGAATTGCACAGAGCTAACTAAGACAAGAGCTTTTAATGTCACAGGAATGAGAGTGAGAGTGGAGCACTGAACAACACGGAGCTGCAGAGCTCAGCAGCTGGGACTGAATGTGCCAGCTCAGTCTGGGACCCCCACTGTACCCTTAGACTTCATTGCTTTCCCTCTGGAGACATTGCTGAAGAATTAGGAAGTGACAAGACCTGGCCCAACTCATTCCAGCCAGTCCAAGCAGCAAAAATACAGTTCATGGGCTCTTGGTGTCCTGCGGTAGCTGTGGTCTGATGGTGCCAAGGCCAGTGGCAGTGTGAGCATCTCCCACCTGGAAGGCCACTCATGGAAGGGGCACCAGCGGGAGGCAGAAATGGCCCTACAGACACGACAAGGCTGATCTGAAGCCACTGCAGGTGCCCCTGGGTGGGTGGAAGACAAGCAGTCCACGGCACAGCTGAGCCTCCACCACTTTCCCATCACTTTTGACATAGCCAAAGCTTTCTCCTATATGCCAAATTAATTGTGTGTCTCATATTTCCTATTCCACATCCCTTTTGAACCAAGCCATGCCCAAAGCCGGTTACTGGTCTCAGGCTGAGGGACAGCAGAGTTACACAACTCTCTTCTTTAATGTGTGTGCTGGGAAGTCTTGTAAAACCAGGACCTGAGAAGAGATGGACTTTGTGCTTTGCTCTCATGATCTCATCAGCTTTTCAGCTCATCAGCTGTGAGGGGTGTGTGAAAGGCATAAATCAGGAATCCTCCAATGTCACCACGTCAAGCTCCCTTCTGTCTCCACTGAAAGAAATAACCTTGTGTGATGTGGATGAAACCTGCTTTTAAAGGTCATGCTGGTGGCTTTGTTGTGCCCTACAGAAGTCCTGAAGCAGCAGATTTCATAAGTAGAGATCAGCAGGGGCTGTAGATGGAAATTTTCTGTCTCTGTTGGCCTGAGGGGAAAGGCTGACTGCACGGCTGATAAATACATCTGTAAGGGTGTAAATCGTTGCCCCAGGGCACAACTCTGTAGAAAGCTTGTAATACTCTTAAATACATTACCAGTTGTCCTTTCCAAAGGGCAAAATCAGTTAATGCTTATGGGAGGAGCTGTTTGCCTCTGCTGTGGCTGGGCGCCCTGGCTCTTCTTTGCCTGGCGGTCTTGGGGTGAAGAAACAACCCTATGTCTGGGGAGACTCCCCTAGATTATATTCCACTGTTTAGGCTTTGAATGTGATCTTCAGTGGGTGATGGGTGTGTGGTGAGGGGAGGAGGAGTGTAGGAGTTCCCACGTCCTGCAGAAGGAAAGGTGAATGGCTTTTCTGTGTCACAGACCCTGGGTGTTGGACCTGAGCACCGAAATCTGCAGGTCAGAGATTCACCAAGACCCTCCACTCCCAGAGACTCTGTCTGTGCTACCATGTTTAGGTGGCAGACCTGTGGATTTTGGAGATACAGAGAAGTGCAGCTGTTGAGTAGGAGAAGAGTTGGTGATCACCCAAATAAGCTGTTTTCCTGACAGACTGGAGGAAGAGCAGCTGTGGTTGATCTGGAAGAGCATCTTCTCCCACCACTGCAGCTACTGGGAGAGGCTGTCCCATGGCTGGGATCATGCTCCACCCTGCTGATGGAATGCTTCTAGGCTGGAAGAATAGCAGCTTACCCACATGGAAATGCATCTGCATTGAGAGTGGTGGCTGTTGCCAAAGGTGAAGCTTGACTGACTTCACCTGCCAGCGATGGATGGGGAATCCCTAACTGTAGGCTGCATTCCTGCCCCCTCGCTCATCCTACAGCAAATCTCATCTCCCCATGCAAGGCACGCAGGATGGGTCTTCTGCTCTTTGCTGATGTCTTTGCCCACTCTGCAGCATCTTCTGCTGTTTCCCTGCTTGTTTTACCAACTTCTGCAATAATACCTGCTTTCCCCCTAAATTTGCATCACCTCANAACACAAACCCACCACACCCCTAAATTTGCATCACCTCGCCTTTTAATTACCTGAATTAAAGCCTCTTCTGCCCATCCCCACCTTTCCAGGTCAGTAACGAGCAGGCTGTTTGAGCCCCAGACTCATCCTTCAGGCTCTCACAGCCTCAAGGAACGAGAGCACAAGCAGACAGCAGAATGCGGGGAAAAGCTGATTTCTTAAAGGGAAAGAGAAGATGTGCCCCCCTCTTGCATACCCTGCTCAGGGCCTGAATCAGTGTGTGAGAGGGCACTGGGTATAAATGGTAGTGGGATCTACCCGAGCTGGTCCAGGGAGGAGTTTCTGCTCCACTGAGCCTGGTAAGCAGTGACATCATTCCCATCAGCACTGGCTCCTTGGAGCTACAATTCATCAGGCACCTTGATGGGAAAGAGGTGCATTCCTTTGCAAGACAAAGCTGAAGGGAATGCCTGAGCTGCAGTAGCAAACAGGATAAGTTACTGTGCGTGGTTCTTTGTGATCTATATCTAATGCAAATGCTGACTGTCTCCAAGGTAGTAAAATATCACCCCCAGAGGAAATAATAACCATTACCTTACCTGTAACACTTGCCTTAACAATTACCTGTAGCCTGGTTACAGCTTAATATTTATGGAACTATATGAAGTAGGTGTGCATTTATAAACCAGATTCTTAACACTTACATAAGACCTTTCTAAATGTTAATCAGTCAATCCTCAGCACTCAAAAAAGGCTTAATTGAGTGGCAAATAAGGAGAATTAACTTTATACGTCCAAGGGTGGTCACAGGGGTTGGAACTCAAGCACTTGATTCTAACACCACAGGATATCATCACAGTCACGGGTTTAGCACATGTAGGCAGTCACATGTGCACCTATATTTAATATAAGCAATGTGGAAATGGGGTGAATGCACCATGATCTGCACATGTGGGTCTGACAAGAAGAAGTAACAGAGGTTTTGGGGAAAGGATAATCTCCAGACATGCATATGTATTCATACAGATGGGAGGCTGTAGATAAACTTTGTCATTTGCCACATCCCACTAGGAATGCAGAAACTTCATGAGCAGGTCTGTAAAATTCAGGAGAAAACACGGACTTTCCTTTGCATCAGAAGCTTGGATGCAATGTCAGAGCCACCACTGCAGTGGGAACACAGAAGCAAACCTGACTTAAGAAAATAAATAAGTGCAGCCGATTGGGTCAAATTAATTTCATGTGCTATTGTCTTGAAAACAAGCAAGAACAGGTCAGAGCCATTCCACCTGTAATGGATGGTGGAATTTCTTTACTAGTGGTCAAATCTCTTTGCTGATCAGTGGTCTGAGCCCATTGCTTGTGGGACAGGTGCTGGTCAAAATCTTCTCCTGTCCCTCATGGCTGGGGGGAAAGGAAAAATCAGTGGAGGTCATGGGTACTTGGAAGACACAGCCCAGCAGTGTCCAACCACTTTCCCTCTCTCTGGGTTGCTTCTTTCTGGAGCAGCAGGGCAGTGCTGGGAAAAGGGAGGCAACATCAATCACCATGACATTGTCCA
The DNA here is from genome assembly GCA_013400975.1 of Atrichornis clamosus. Taxonomy (NCBI): domain Eukaryota; kingdom Metazoa; phylum Chordata; class Aves; order Passeriformes; family Menuridae; genus Atrichornis; species Atrichornis clamosus. The sequence goes on along the minus strand of WBMZ01003638.1, from coordinate 37,589 downwards.
AGCTGGTTGAAAGCCAGATATAAACGACCCTCATGGCTCTACATTTTGCTTTGCAGAGCAGGTCTTAAAGAAAAAGACAGGGTTTGGAAGAGCAGATTTTACTCTTGTAGCAAATGGGTTAAATAAATACTAATTCCCCCCGTCCCCTGCAAAAGAGGAAAGCTTTACTAATGAAGGCCAAATTGGAAATGACTGGTTTGCACTGAAAAGAGCTGCTCCCAAAAAAATTCTGGACTGACTTCTCTACAATCACTCACGGAAGTAAGCACAGCAAAAACAGTTTAGCCTGGAAGGAGCTAAAATGCATGCAGATAAAATCTTATTTTGAAAGCAGCAACACAGGACACGTAATTTATATCTCAGTCAGTGACTTCATATGTTTTGCAGTTTCTCCAAAATGTATTGGAATTCATAATTCATTTTTACAATGCATGAAATTAAAATAATAAATGTCAGGAGGTTTTTTTGAGAGAAAGAAAACTCTGTAAGCAGCGCTGAGGAAAGAGATTTTGACAGGGAGAGACTTCTGTTGACTTGGGGGGGCTTTGGATCAGGCTGGAGATTGGCAACAAGATGGACAACAGTTAATAAAAGCACGCTTGTTAGGCATGCTGGAGCTTGGGAAAGTGGGAGCAGATCGGAAGCTGACTGCAGTGTCTCAGTGTGCTTCTCAGGGGGCTGGGTGCTGCCTGGAGCCTCGCCAGAGCGTGAGGTGGGAGCATGGCAGCAGCCAGGGATGAGTCATGGAATCATATCAGAGAATCACAGAGTGGCTTGGGTAGAACGGGATCTTCAGGAGCACCTCATTCCACCCGCCCTGCCATGGGCAGGAACATTTCCCACTAGGCCAGGTTGCTCCAAGCCCCATCCAACCTGGCCTTGAACGCTTCCAGGGATGGGGCAGCCACAGCTTCTCTGGGCAACCTGTGCCAGGGCCTCACCACCCTCACAGGGAACAATTTCTTCCCAATATCCCATCTAACCCTGCCCTCTGGCAGTGTTAAGCCATTTCCCCTTGTCCTGTCCCTCCAGGCCCTTCTCCCAAGTCCCTCTCCAGCTCTCCTGGAGCCCCTTTAGGCACTGGAAGGGGCTCTGCGGTCTTCCCAGAGCCTTCTCTTCTCCAGGTGAACACCCCCAGCTCTCCCAGCCTGGCTCCAGAGCAGAGGGGCTCCAGCCCTCAGAGCACCTCCATGGCCTCCTCTGGACTAGCTCCGCAGCTCCATGTCCCTCTGATGCTGGGGGCCTCTCTTTGTCTCCTGGTACTTACCTGGCTTCAATGAGCACTCTGTTCAGTGGGAGCGGGATGCTGGGCTCTGCTGTCGTGTTAGAGCTGCCTGGGGGTGACAGCTGCTCTTAACAGAAATAGAATTTAGCTTAGGGAAAGGGGGTTTACCTGCTTTGTTTGGAAATGCCATCCCAGGAATCACCAGGTAAGCTCTTTGTATCAGGCAACTGATTTGAAAAACTTACTAAAAGGTGTGGGTTTCTTGCAGTTTGGAAATCTCATCTCTGGTATGACCCAAAATGTGATGCAGAAGCACAGCAAAATACTTACAAAGTATAGATGGTCCATGTCCTGACAAGTCAAGACAAAGAAAGTGAGAGTGGAGGTGGAGGAGAGAGCAGGGATTAGAGGATTGAAGGAAAAACAGCATTCAAGGGTCAAGACCATTCCCAAACCTACATTCATCCAAAGAAAAGATCTGTTGCATTAAAAGGCTGTATATCATTTCTGGAGTTACTCATTTCCTTCATGTAGGAAGAGTTATTATCTCTGTGTGTTTCCGTTCTTTTCCTTAATGCTGGAATATATCACGTGTTTCTCATCTGGGGTAGCATTTCATTTTTTCATGAGCATTAGGAAAAGCGCAGGACAAAGCCAAGGAGGTGACTCTGCTCAGCTTGCCCATAACACAGCAGTGTCAGACATCTGCAGGACTTTTGAGCCATCAGTGGAGTTGGGCAGTGCCGTCCCTGTCTCTGCCTACAAGGGATTTGTTTTGCTGAAAGATGCCAGCTGTGGGTGGGAGGCAATGGCTGCTTCTGGTGGGCTGGTGGGCACTTGCAGCTTCAAGCATGGGATGAACTTGACCCCTTCGCAATCTACAACAGCCACAGCTGCAGTGCCCCACAACCAAAATAATAAAAAGCACACCTAACTATTAAGCAGATGTCAGACCCAAGCTTCCTTTGATGCTTCTTTTTCAGGACACCCATTCCTTTGTGTCTCACAGCTGCGTGGTGTACCCAGCACAGGTCCTGGGTAGGGAAGGAGAGTCACGTTGCTCAGGCTGCTGGTTGCCCTGCGGATGTGATCGTCCTGTGCTGCATGGGCACAGTGCTGGCTTGTGGGCACCTCAGAGCCCACTGGGACCCCCAGGTCTGTTCAGCTGGCCCCAGCCTGGGCTGCTGTGTGGGGGGGTTATTCCACCCCCGACACGGAACTTCGCATTTCTCTGTGTAAACCTCACGAGCTCTGCAGCCTTCATGGGAGGGCAGCCTGTCCCATGGTCTGAGAACTGGTTGAGTTTAATGACAAAATCCTTTGGCAACGTTCACTATCTCCTACTTGATCAGCTGGTCTTTAGAGGACTCCTTGCAGTTTTAAGGTGTCATTCAACCTGCTGCAAGATCTAAAAGCCTGCGTGCAGCTTTAATGTCTTGATGATTTATGGCTGGGATTGAGACTTTGTCCAAACTGTTGCTCCATTTGTATAAACCTTTCAGGCTGATGGAGGACTCTGCAAATTAAGCCTCTGACTTTTATTTAGGCTCTGTGAAAATTGAGTTGTTCCCAAGTGACGCTATGTCTCACCTTGGAGTGATGAAAATCGAGGGCTCGCTTTGTAGATCTGAATCAAAGACTTTCAAAAAGGTTTTTCCAGGGGCAACAATCGTAGGTGGATGATAAAACTGAGCCAGGTAATGTACATATCTTCTTACTGCATTTGCTCAGTATATGTTTAGGATGAATGTAAAGCAGACCCCATGCTCAGACAGGGGGGCTCTCCTTTATGTGCTGAGATTTCATGTCTAACATGACCTGTTAGGCTTTTGAAAAGGAAAAACAAAAAAAAATGTGCCTAGTTTTTAAATAATGCATTAGCACATCACTCTCCAGGTTTTAAACCATTGAAAAAAGTGGAAAGTATTTCTATTATTTGTACGACATTAGGCCTCAGGAAGAGCAGATACAACCCCATTTACTGCTGTGCAAGCAAATACAGTTTGTGTTGGACTGAAAAGCCCAAGAAGGCATCATTATTCTGTTCTGAGAACTCCTCAGTTCAAGGTCTTGCTTCAGCTCCTGTACAAGTCTGTGGCAGTGCTGGAGCTGCAGGAGTTGCTTCTGCCAGCAAACCCAAGCTGGGTGGTGGGCACCTTTGAAGTGTGAAGGAAAAGCAGAGAGCTGTGAAAAGGTTTCTGAGAAGGAACCACAGTGGTTTGCTGGGCTAGCGCTCCCTTGGTGCCTGAAACCTCCTGCTGTTGATGTTCCAGGAGAGAGAAAATGGGCAGAGATGATATTTCCTCATTTTTGAGGGCTGGTTTTGCAGCCTGGCCCATTTTTTCTGGAAGCAGTTAATAGTCATAGCTGATCCTGAGATGCATGGCTAAAAATAATATTTTTTTTCTCTCGCTAATATTTGGATATTAGAAGCTAGAAATAAACTAGTGTTTATAAAGACATTATGGGCAGGTTATTTGATATTTTCTTGCTTCTTTCCCTGAAAATGCTTGTGGCTGGGCCCAGCTGAAGGCAGGCTCCTGGATGTGAGCCCCATGCTGGGTCAGGATGGCATTGCTGACCTTTGCCTGGGCTAATGCCTGTCCTGCTGAGCTGTGAACACCTCTTGGGCTGTAGTGCATCCCCCCAGCACCTCGTGAGGCAGGGCAGTGCTGTAACCCCTTTCGACAGAAGGCACAGGGAGGCTCAGCTCACACTCTGTTGAGTGTGTGTCACTGTGATGATTTAAAAAAATAAATCTGATAAATAAAAAAATAAATCTCACTTACTCCAGGCTGGCATTGTTAAAACCTTCCAAAGTTTGTATTCTGTGCCTCAGGGCACCCTTAGGGTGAGCTCTGAAGGTGCAAGGGGGAAACTCCAGTTGAGTTTACAATAATTTGCTAGAGTTGGCTGCATTTCACTGGTGGATGGGATTTCTCTATGTCAGTTTAAGTTGCTAAAGCTCTGTAGGATTCAAGGTACCTCAGATCTGTAACCTAATTATTATTAATGATAAAAATTTATCACATAGTTCCCCTCTTATTTCAAACACAGACTTTCATCTTCTCTTCTACCTTCTCACCTCTTGGAGCAACTTGCCATTTCTCTGGAAGAAATGGAAGACAAAACTGCTCTTTCTCATGCAGCAAATCCAGGGGCATCCCAGAGGTAGGGGGAACTGAATTAAATCTCCTCCATCCCACTCTCTCCTTAATAATAAAGAGATTTACTCCAAGGCTTTTTCAATAAAACTCTGAGTGTACCTGTATGTGGTAGGATGAAGAAAAACATATTTGAATCCTGAAAGCAGAGTGAGAGGTAAAACCTTGTAAGTTTGACTCGGATAATTTGTAATCTCAACACCAGCTGTCTAACCTCACTGATTTATTGCCTCTTGAACGAACTCCTTTTGAGTCTGGGATTTCAAGTAAAGCCCAGGTTTTCACTGTGCCTGTGCAAAGGGTACAGAAGGCCACGTGGAGAGCTGCTCCATGGGTCTGGATACAACCTCAAGCTGAGAAGGTCTGAAGGAAAGCTGGGGGAAGGGTGCCTAATTTCCAATACCCTTTACCTCAGCATGGGCCAATGTCAGCAGTGAGTTACAGGGACAGATGGTCCCTTTGATCTGTCCCAGAAAGGTCATTCCTGCAATCTTATTCTCGTCAGAGTTTGCTACAAATAATGACTTTACAGCTGTGAAATGGCGACCTGGAAAATGCCAGTGTAAAAAAATCTTTATTTTGTAATTTTATTTCTCATGATGAAGCTTACATTGGTATAAGAATAATTCCGCTTGAACGCAGCTTCCACACGGACTATTTAAACCAGATTAGATAAAGACAGACTATAATAGAAACTGGTATTGTCAGAAATGTGCAGCAAAAGAAGGTGAGTGCAGCAGCACCGTGTGTGCTCCGCATTTCCAAAGGAAACTGCTTTTATTGGTCATATAATGTGGGGGTATACCTGTGTCCCTCTGCAGAGCTTTGAAAGCCCTGGTCATTTGGTCCAGCTCTGGCAGAGCAAAAAAAAGAGCTCAGAGACATGAAGTTTGTGCAACTTCTGCAAAAACTGATGGAAGGCAGAGAATCCACCAGTTCCTGCAGAAATGTTACTGTGTTTCTAGGCAGCAAAGCCTCCCCATTAAAAAAGCTATTTTGGATGTACTGATGATGGGAAAACTTTCAGCCAGAGCCTAGGACTTACGAGACCTGCAATAACTCAACACCAGCTTCCAAGCACGTGTTCTGCAGCTCGTGCAACAGCTCCTCTTGTCAGGGCAGCAATTCCAAGGAATGAGTTCCGTCGTGTCCATCTGCAGTTGCCGGCCAGGCCCAGGCTCCTGGCCATGGGGATGATTTGCAACAGCAGGGGATGGAAATGGCACCTGCTGCCAGGCCCCTCTTCCCTCCCTGTTGCCCTGCAGCCTCTCCCAAACCACGCTTCCCAGTTCAGGGAAGCTGCCTTGGCCTCGTCCTCCCTGCTCAGCTGTTTCAAGGCAGCTGCTGGGTTTGAAAGCTTGGTCTTTCTTCCCTTTATTAGAGACACTTGTTTTCTTGATTTCATGCCCAGGCACCCATCCCAGCAGCTCCTCTCCTGTGCTCATGGCAGCCCAGGGCAGTTCAGTCTCTTATTTAAGTGCACTGCCACACAGGATGGGGGTCAGACGTCGGGTGGGCTCCACAGGGCTGTCTTTGTAAGCACCAGTGGAAGAGGGAGGGCAGCATTTACCTGCATCCATCCACTGGGTCTCCTTTCCCCCCAGAGATGTCCCAGCCCAGCAGAGCAATGCCTGCTGAATCCCAGGGAAGGATTATCCTGCACAGCCAGGGCTGGGAGCTTGCCTGGGCTGCTGCACCCCGGCAGGGAGGCTGGGGTGTTTCACAGGCAGAGCAGGACAACAGATGAACAAAAAGACAGTCTCACCATCACAGGACACATTGCACTAACTGAGACCAGGAAAAACCCTGGGGAGGTGGTAGGAAAAGGGAGAGAAGGGAACAAGGGGGACGCTGGCACCAGCAGTGGCCGCCTGCTCTCAATTTACTCCAAGGAGTCCTCTAATAACACCAGTGGAGGCCGTTCATGCTTTACTGGGATCTTCAGAAGTGTTTATGGGATGATTTGTGTGGAATGGTTATGCTGGAAGCAGTTTAGGGAAGGTATGCTGTTATTAGAGGATTTTTTTTTTTTTAAGCTCCATTTGGACACTTCTTACTGTTCTATAACAGCAAGGAATAAGCCCCAGCAGCTGTTTGCTATTTATTAGAGTCCATGGAGGAGTAATGAGGAGGGAAGCAGCAGGGAGGGGTTCAGTAACTTGGAGAATTCTTCATTCTCCTTTTCCACAGATTTTCTGCAGGGCTTTGTTGAATCCTTATAATTTCCTGCCCCACACAGACATGACAGGTGAAGAGCGAAGCCCTGGAGAGCACCCATGTAGCCAACACCATCTAAGCTGGTACCTCTCAACCCTCAAACTGCAGACTCAGAAGTCATCACTGCACTGTTTACACCTTTTGTGTTTTCATGCTCGTCTCTTCTAATGAAGAAAGCCTTGAATTTGTTCCTTCAGACATTACCTAGTCCTGAGCGCTCTCCTGCATGGCAAATGGAGAAATAACAGATTTATGCCAACGGGAGACAACAATTTCTAGTGTATTTCTGTGCACATAGTCCTGGTTCAAGCTGCCACAAAAACCTTTCTTCTGCCCGATATATAAGTCCATGTAAAGTTTTCCAAACACAGTTATGAGTCTGAGAATGGCTTGTGTCCAAACTACAGGGAGCAAAAGTGGTTGGCAAAGCCAGTAAGACTCCAGGGATTTCAGCCCATCAGTGGAGGAATCTCTTTTGGTGTCACATGGCCTCTGAAAGGGAACTGAGAAAAGTGAACCACTCATTAGGGAGGTGCAATTTGCTGCATGGGGGTCCATGCTCACTCTGGAAATATTTTTGGTGCAGGGAGCAGGCCAGTTGGGGAAGGTCAGCCCCGGATCTGCTATGTCACTGCAGTCCTGCAAAAGCTCACTCAGCAGAGGCAGCTTTTAAAATACCTTCCCCTTTCTGATGAAAGATTCTGCAGTGTCTCTCAACACAGCGTTTGAAATCTCACTCATCTCTCTCGTCCCCACCTCCTCCGTGATCCCTCGTTCAAGCTGTCGAGGTTTAACAGCCCTGCTCTGCTACATTATCGACATATCCAGCAACTCTCGGGCGACCTTTGCTCTTTCTAACACTGCAGAGCCAGGAAAGCTGCAGGGAAAGGCAACAGGATCCCATTCTGGTTCGTGCATCAGCCACAAAACCATCTGCTGAGTGTGGAGCACAGGAGTTTTATTAGCTGTGTGATAGAGCAAGCAGAAAGGGCTCTGCTATGTTGCCATATGCCCGGGAACAGGATAAAACCTTTTCCTTCCCTCAGAGGAATCTGTGCAAGCTCCATCACATTCCCTGTGCTGAATTTCATACCTCCTCTTCTTTTTGCTGCACGATCACTGACAAGCTTTTTCACCCCAAAAGATCTATGTCCCTCTGGGAAACCAGTGGGAACCATATGCAAAACCACAATGAAAAGTGTTAGGCAAAGTCTTGGCCTCGCGAAAGGCAACAAGAATTTTGCCACTGCTTCCTGCAAGCCCTTTCACTCCAGTAAGCTCTGCTGCTTCAGTGTGTGAGCTGTGCTTTTATTTTCCCTGGAGCCTTTATTCTCCATGCAGATGGAGAACAGAGGAGCAGAAGGGCTGCCAAGCTGAGAGCAGGTATTCTGCTGTTCCAAATCCCCAGTGCCGTGTGTTTTACAAATCCCCCTACCTAATTTTTATCGCTAAGGGGGCTTATTACACTTTCAGCTGGGGCACAGATGAGTGTGAAGACTGACTGGTATCATTGGACCAAAGACAAACCATTCCCAGAAGAATTTACATCAGCATTGTCAGGTGAAAGGTAGGAGAAAGGAATAGCACTTGAAAGCCATTGACTTGGCCTCTTGCCTGTTCTTTTCTCCCTCACCTTGCAGCACTTGCTGATGTTTTCAGGGGCTTCTGTTCATGGCAGGCTCTTTCCTGTGCTCCTTCCCACTGTTGCTCTATCTCTGGTGGCACACTGGTACGCAGGCATCTCCTGAAGGGCTTGTTTAAGAAGTGCATGGAGATACAAAGGAAATATCAATACATCCTTAGCACCTGTTTGGAGGGATCTAATCCAGTCTATTCCAACCTGAATTATTCTATAATTCCATTTGCAACCATGACCCTTTTCTTTTTACCTCTTTTGCCTCTCGTCTGGCTGTTCTCCCCTGCTCCTCACTGTGCTGTCTCAGAGCACCCAGGCTGCAGAGGATGGTTGTCACCAACCCATAAAACACCCGGGGGTTCAGCATCCTCTTTCCAGCACTCCCTGATTTTCCCACTCTCCAGACCTACCCTCTCCAGACCTCTCCAGAGCATCCGCTGTTCCACAGACAGAGTAACTGAAGCCAGACCTGGTTCAGATTTTCAGCTCTGCTCAGATCCTTTCAAATATTTCTTTTTTGAACCTTCTAAAGGTGGCAGATGCTGTTTGGGGCCTGGACCATGAAAGGGGAAGAGGACAACACAACTTCAAGGTGGAACAAGAGTCCCAGAAGTTTCCTCTAGGGCAGAGTCCAGGCAGGTGCTCTCCCTAGAAACCAGATCCCCTGGGAAAGGGCTTGTTTTACCACCTGAAATTTGTATTCCTTCCAGGAGAAGACTGGGGGGAAGAACAAATCTAAATACTGACATGAGTTGTAAGAAAAGCAGGTATAAAGCTGTGAGCGTGTGGTGGGGACGGTAGAGAAATAATCCCCACCGAAAGTTACTGGAGTGACCTCAGCTGCCTGCTGGAGGAAACCACCCCATCTCCATCTCCCCAGCGGGCTGGGACAGGGTGCTGTGGACTGGCAGTGCCCTAGGATCACCCCAAGCCTTCTGGGGACCAGGCCTTTGCAGGCACTTCAGGCATTTGGAGCTGGCTCACGTGAGACTGAAGCACTCCCATTTCTGGTTCCCAGGATCCATCACTAAGGGGGTGAGTCTTTCTCGTGGCTCAGAGCCACAAGATTGACTCTAACTCACATCAGTGTTCAGAATAAAACTGCTGTGAATTGTCCTTGATGCAGAGGCTGCATTTTCCCATTTCTACAGTAATTAATTTTTTTCCTGCTATTAACCCTTTCCAAATTTGCAATCTCAGCTTTGACTGCCACCGCTTTATGTGTCTCCTTCCCCTATTTGCAATTTGAGGTTCACAGAATGGCTTAGACTCTCATGTTCAACCGTTATCAACCATGACCTGCACATCCCTGAAGGAATTGCTGACTTCCAGAGAGTCAAATCGTGTTCCCTGCCCCCATTTGGTAAAGCAGGACCCTAAGTGTCATTTTTAAGTGTGCAGTCTTACATTTGGTCATGTGAAAGTGCCAGTAGTTTGCTGTGCTTGTGCATCAAGCACAGAGGATTGCCTCCTGTTAGCACTCTGTCTTGGTTTTTATTGCTCTTGCCAATGCCAGTGTCATCTGCTGTATTTATCCACTGCAATTTTCAGGCTTTTCTTCGCCATTGATAAAAATCGTATGTAATGTAAGTCTACAGACAAATCCATCTGGAGTACAGCTAGGAAATGTATTAGGACAAAGATGTGCATGAGCATTTATACACTAATTTCAGACATATCTGACCCTTTTATCCCTTTAAATGTTGATTATCTGGTGGTTCCAATTTCATAAGAGAAATGTTGTGGTGTAATTGAGAGGATTCCTGTGGAAATACCCTACATCCATGCTGTCATTTTTGCCTATCAAACCTATGTGAGATTGGCTTGATGTGATTTGTTTTCTGTGTGGATCAGTGTTATTTTTTTCAGTGATGTCATTGACTCCATCACATTTTTCCATGACTGGAGTTAGGCTGATAGCCCAAGTTTTCTGAGATTATTTTCTTTCTCTGTTCCAGAAGGACTCTTTCTATTTCCACAATGCAAGTTATTCCTCAAATTCAACAGCACATATTGGTCCTTGGTTAGTTTTTTGGTAAATCTGGGCTGCTAGTCATACAGGTACCTAATATCTATATATCTGATATAATCAGTTTTTCTTTGACATGTAGTTTTTTCTGTTTTAAAGTAAAGTATTTAATCATCACCATGTAATATATATATATTTCCCCCCAAACTGGAGTACAAATGTTTTCTGAAGACATTGACTGCTTCTGAATGATGTTATCAAGTCTGCTCTGTCCTTCCACATTCATCCACATCTGTTCCTGAGCCAACCCTTACACTTAGGATTAATTCTGATTTTGGTTTATTAAAATGTCCTACTTACTGTACCAACTTTCCTTTTTGCCTTTCTCCACCCAAAAATCTCTACAGTTTGTAGGTTCTAATTTTTGCTTTTAAACTCCCCCAGTTATTGCATACTGGAGTTTTATTATTCTTTTCATAGCTGCATTCACTGCCCTTGTAAAGGAGCTTTTTAAAAGAACTAGTTTACTCTTCTCTTTCAGTTGTGGGCCTATGTTTCTTTGAACATTTATAGCAAAGTATTCTTTACCAGTTTCCAATTTTCATTTAAATTTTTTAATTAGTTTTTTTTGCCAGCCAGTTCTTCATCTGTTTTTTGAATCAATAGAATAGACCCAAAAAACTTTCAAACTTTCTCTCTTTCCCTGTATTAAGAGGAAAAACAAAGACGAGGAACCTGAGATACTTATCAAATCCCATGACACCGAAGTCTGGGGTTTTTAAAACATGTAATAAGGATCCAGATAAAATCACAAGAATTGGCAACACTTTAGTATTGCATTTGTCTGACTGTGTTCTCTGGGCAGTACTTAATAACATATTATCATAATTTTTCTAATAGATGAAAATAATGATTTCATCACAATTTTGAAAGGTGAAATCCAGAGAAAGCATCTGTCTGTTATTTGAGCATTTGCAGCAATAGTGAAGATGATTTCCAGGCTTGCAGTGATCTGTCTAGGAGGTGGTGCTGACACATCACCTGTGAAAAGCCAAGCAGTTTAAATTCAGGCCAGATTAAAAATCCTGGCCTTACATTCCTTGGCCAGTGACTCATCAGCTGTGGCAGTGTCGCCCAAACAAAGAGTGTGGTTTAGTTCATTAGTGGGTGAAATCCATCCCACAGATGAGATATGCACAGAGTGGGGCTGGCTTTTTGTTTGCCATCAAGGGACAGGGTTTAAGTAGGAGCCTTACAAGGTGTAATTCTGGCTGCTGATGGCAATACCTCTGTGGCGTGTCATGATCAAGGTACTAATTATGGGGAAAACAACAACAACTCACTTGTCCTTCGTGTCTTCATCCCAGTAATGACTTTTACTTTCCAAATCCATCACCTTGCTTGTGAAAGACTGAAAGTTTTATGAGCTTATGAGCTTCCAAAGGAGAAAAGCAAGGAGAAGGAAGAGAAAAGAGAAGAGAAGAGAAGAGAGAAGAGAAGAGAAGAGAGGAGAGAAGAGAAGAGAGAAGAGAAGAGAAGAGAGGAGAGAAGAGAAGAGAGAAGAGAAGAGAAGAGAGGAGAGAAGAGAAGAGAGAAGAGAAGAGAAGAGAGGAGAGAAGAGAAGAGAGAAGAGAAGAGAAGAGAGGAGAGAAGAGAAGAGAGAAGAGAAGAGAAGAGAGGAGAGAAGAGAAGAGAGAAGAGAAGAGAAGAGAGGAGAGAAGAGAAGAGAGAAGAGAAGAGAAGAGAGGAGAGAAGAGAAGAGAGAAGAGAAGAGAAGAGAGGAGAGAAGAGAAGAGAGAAGAGAAGAGAAGAGAGGAGAGAAGAGAAGAGAGAAGAGAAGAGAAGAGAGGAGAGAAGAGAAGAGAGAAGAGAAGAGAAGAGAGGAGAGAAGAGAAGAGAGAAGAGAAGAGAAGAGAGGAGAGAAGAGAAGAGAGAAGAGAAGAGAAGATTACTAAATGGGAATAATTTAGGATTTAGCTAGTTGTCCCCTCATATTAGAACCGTTATCTTGTGGAGTTTGTTTCTTTCCTTTTTGGCTTTTCAAAATACAGAATGAACTTCAAAGCATTCTTCCAATGGGCCTTTGCGTCCTGCCTTGAACCCAGGAGACATCTGCAAAAGGAAATGTTCTGTGACATGGGATGGATAGCTGCAATTTACCAGCTGTACCCTGAGGCCACAAATCACCACGTCTGCAGCTGACACTGCTCATGAGATGCTTTTCGTGTTTTCTGGCACATGGAGGATCCCAGCATGGATGAAAGAAATCCCCCCTGGGTCAAGAGAAGCACAAGAGGAAATACAAGAGTGATACATGTCATATTCACCTTCAGGAGCAATATTTGGTGGGTCTTTGTGTTTACTGCTTGGGGTAGGTTTGATAAGGTTAGGGTTTGATAAGGAGAGGGTTTGATAAGGTTATCTCCTCCAGGCCTGGTGGGTCATGTCCATGAATGAGTCATTCAGACCAAGCAGGTACAGGGAAGTGCCAGGATATGGATGGAGGATGCAGAACTTGTCATCCGAGGGGAAGGTGCAGAACTTGGCTTTTTTAGCTCAGCACAAAAGCAGTTGAGAGGGGAAATGAATGCTGTTGCACATGAAAGGTAAAAACAGCCGGGAGCAAAAGAAAGCACTGGAATGAAGAAAAGAAATGTTGGCACAAGAACAAGTAGGTTTTAATTGGCCTGAAGTAAATTTAGTCTGGAAATTAAATGAAGTTTCCTAAGCATCAGATCAGCAAAGTCCTGGAACAGGCTTCCAGGGGCTGTGAAAACAGAGCTTGCTCAGATGACAAATAGGTTTAGCTACAAGAACAGAGAGCTCTGCTTGTTGAGCCAACATGGTCACACCCTGTGCACCCATGTTTTTAGGGAGATAATGTAGTGGAGACATAATCCCTAAGAACCATCTTTCAGCCAAAGGATTAGTAGTGCTTGGACCATAGTAGCAAGGTAGAGCTGTAAGGCACCAGAAGACAATTTGCAGATGAAGAAATATTCCACCATGGGGAACTCTTTGTTCCACCTTCTTTGTAAGCTTGTGAGGTCTCTCTGCTGCTCTAAAAATGTGATTTATACCTAATCTGGCTATCTGTGAGCCAACTCCTCTGTCTGTTCTTTCATCCCTGCTCAGCCTGCCAACCAGGTGAGGTACCTGTCTTCTGGGAAAGAGATCAAGACCAGGAAAATCACCTCCTTGGACTGCTAAATTCCTCTATGATCAACTGATTTTCTGTTCCTTGTGACTTGGACCTGCAAAGTTATGGGTCTAGTGGCAACACCGGCACAGGTGTCAGTGTCCCTGTGTCCTGACCTATTCCAGAATTACCAAGAGTAGAGGGATGCTCCAGAGTTTGCTGGGGACTAGGCAAATGCAAGGTTTTGCTATGAGTCCATGTCCTCTGTGTGCCTCACTCCCAGGTAATCCCCCTTTAAATCTGCTTGATGTGATTGTCTACATGACAAGATTCTGGAAGCCGAGGGACCCTAAATGCATGTTGAGAAAAGGCTTTGATTTGCACCATTTTGATGCCTCCTGGTACCTGTCAGGTGAGCTCTAAGACTGTGCTCTCCCCATGGCCCAGGCACGTGGCACCACTGGAGGGGTGGCCAAGTGACACTCCCAGCTGCTTGGAGGAATGTCATCAAATGGCTTGGACTGGAAGGGACCTTAAAGTTCATCAAGTTCCCAAGCTGACCAGCTGAAGTGTTCTCCCTCATTTCCTGCTGAGGTTTGGCCAGAATGTTTGAGTGGTAACTGTAGTAGGAGTATCCTGGTCCTGTGGCCCAGCCTCCTCCCCTCTCTTGGAAGTCTTCAGCCAATGCAATGAAGATGCGGACCATGAAAACGTGCTCTGCTATGAGGTTTTCACTCCTCCTTTCTCGGGAGGGAAACACCAGAAAAGACCCCAGACGACACCTTTCTATCATCAAGAAGAAAAAACCTCAAACTCTCTGGGCAAAAGCTTTAAGAAAGGCTAACACCAGCATAAATGCAGGTATGATCCATTTGACTTTGTCTTAGGAATATTGAGATGCATTTTGCAGAAGAGCCTGTGTGTTTTAAGTGCCTTTATCACCCAGACACTGATGGGATCCCTATAGCTCACTGGGGCAGTGCATTTCACTCTCCTGTGAAGACACCACAGGCACTTTATTCTCCTGACAGGCTGTTGCTTTATAATGAGATTTCTCTCCCTTTGCATTGCAGCCAACAAATCCAAATTCCTCAGTAAAGTTTGGTCAAGCGTGCCATCTGCAAGGGGTAAAAAGGTGTCATAAATCGTTTTCAGGGAGCATAGGGGATGGAAGATGAGTTGAACAGAAGCAGAGACGCTGTTGTAACACCAAGTCTCAATCAAGGTATCGCTGTCCAATCTCTGAAGTCACCATTCAAGCCACCCTTCCCTTTGTGGGGTGAGACCATCTGAGCTGGACCCTGATCTCAGCATCCTGCCTCATCTACCCCAGCCCCCTAGGTGGGTTTGAATCCCTCCAGAGCTGTTGAGCAAGGGGGATTTGTCTGATTTATTCAGACTTCATAGAGACTAGAGATGTGAAGGATTCTGTTTTGCAGTGGCTCTGTTGCTGTGTGTCTGCCGGCCTTTGATGTAACTCAATCTCTGTGCGCTGCCCGCACCGGCGTCTGATTGAGAGGCTCACAGAACTGTTTCCAGAGTTTTCCTCTGTTTATCCTGTGCAGTCTGGAGTGACAGATCACTGGAAAAGCCATTGGAAAACAAACCTGCTCTGGTGCCTACTATAAAATTTGGTTGTGTTCAGATTAACTCTGAATTCTAGACATTCAAAACCGATGTGAACGGTTTAAAAGCCATTTATCCGCACAGCGATGAAAGGACAAAATTCCTTGGCAAGTTTGGAGGCCTCCTTTCAAATCTCATATAGTTTAACTACCACATTTACAATGCTTTTAGTACCTTATGTTTTACATTCTACACTTGTTATTTTCCACTTCTTCTCCAGCAGCAGAGCACAGAAACCAACTCTCACCTTCATGAGAGAGGTGAGACGTCACTCCGTGTTTACAGATCGGTGCTCTGAACGAATGAGCAACATCCATTCTGGCATTTATTCATCCCCCCTACTACACACACAGATTGGCACTCACATACTGACTGCATTTCCGCTCTTATTCAACCAGGCAGCCACTGGTCAGAGATATTCCTGATGCACTGACTTTAAAATAAATATTGCTTGAATACTGGCTGGGCTGCTGCTACAACGTAAGACATGAAACTGAAGACAGCCCCTGCATCGAAGAGCTTGCTCAGATGTGGACTGGTGGCTCTCCAAGCAAAAAAGTTACCTTGCAATGCAAATTAGTCTTTGCATTTAACAGTAGGGACGCCTATGTTTGTTTCTGGAGATTAGTTTCTTCTGGACTCTGAAGAAAAGAAAAAGGAAACACAGAGGAAATGAAGAGATTGAAAGAGAGCTGAATACCAGGAATTAGATAATTTTCTCTCCAAATGATCCAATAAATGGAGCCAGCAATGACTAGGTAGTTTCCTTTCCAGCACCTTTCCCAGAACTGTGTTCTGACAGGCAGCAGCCACCCACGTCTGAGGTGAGAAGCTGTTCATTGCAGGCAAGGGGGCTACACCCTGAGCAGCGTGTTGGAAATCCTGCTCTCCAAAGTGTGAATACAACAGAGAGGAAAACTTTCGGGTTTGAGAAGGAACCATTGCTAATCCCTCTCTCCCATCCATCTGGGAGGAGAGCAGTTAATCTGTAACCAGGATGCTCTCATGACTTTTGCTGTTCAATTCCTAAGCCTCAGTTTTCCCACCTCTAAAGCTGGCTATTTAGGGAATTTCTGTAGGGTTTTTAGGTTTTGGTGAACTTTGGGCAATGCAACTGAAAATTGGCACCTTTTATGAAGGGAGTGGCAACATCATTTTCTGTCATCACACAACAGAGGAGAGCCACAAAAGAAAACAAGTATTTTGGGTGTGAAACTAGTGAACAGCATCAGCTGGAGGCTTCTTGGTATGGATTCTTTAGTGGCTAATAAAGTTGTTGCTCTTACACAGCCAGCTGGCCGTTTGGGAGAGTCCTAATTTGGATTTTTCTTCTGCTCCCAGTCGAGAGGAGAGAAGAGGGAGAGGGAGAGGGATAGGGAAAGGGAGAGGGAGAGGGAGAGGGAGAGGGAGAGGGAGAGGGAGAGGGAGATTTAACTTCATACTGAGATTGTTAAGAAATCCATCAGAGCTTTTGCTCAGACTGGACAGATCAGATATTTTTGCAGTAGAGCAGAAGCTGTCCCTTATAATAAATATTTCCCTCAGGAAATAAGATGTTCAGACCTGAACCCACTGACAATCAGTTATTCCTCAAAACTATAGGCTTATTTTACTTGTGGTTTTAAAAATAATTGGAATAATTTAAAGCTCTGCAAAAGTGCCCCAAATCCTGCCCAAGTCTTCTGTCACCAAATATAAGGTATAGGACAAAGCCGGAGATACTTAAAAATAAAGGGTCACTCCTGAAAACTTGTCTCAGTGTCCGAGTTTTGTTTAGTGTTAAATGCCACCCTTAAATTTCTTTGCAAAAGTTTCTCCAAAGAAATCACACCTCTGTTCCAGCAAGTAAATCAAGATGAATTGAATTTTGATCCTTTTTTATTTGGGCAAGGCACTTAGCATTGAATCAAATTCCTTGCAAACAAGGTCTCCTGTAGACAAGGAGGAACCTGCCTGGCTTTGCAGAGCCCTGTCTGCTCCAGATCTCAGGAGCTGCAGTCCAGTAGCAGAAGTGAGATGGTTCTTGGTATCAGCAGTTGGTTTTGATAATCATAGAAATGTAGAATGGTTTGGGTTGAAAGGGACCTTTAAAATTCATCCAGTTCCACCTCCTTGCCACGGGCAGGGACACCTTCCACTATCCCAGGTTGCTCAGAACTCCATCCAGCCTGGCCTTGGACACTGCCAGGGATGGGGCAGCCACATCTTCTCCGGGCAGCCTGTGCCAGGGCCTCCCCTCCCTCATATCTATATCCTTATATCTAAAGATCTTGCTTGGTAGGAGCATGCTGAGACTCAGTGAACCCTGCTGACCTCTTTAGATGTTGCTCTGCCTTCCAAACATGCCTGGGCTGAGCGTGCTGCAGCAGCAGATGTGCTGGCTGGGTACACCAGGAGCAGCCTGCAGCTGTCAGGATCACCTCCGGGTCCTTCCATGCTCCTGCACTCTGGACACACACAGCAACCCCCCTCATTGCTGCCAGCCCCAAAGGAGACAGAACTGACCTCAGAGAGGTGCTCAGTGTGTGTGTTTATGGCTGCTTCCTGAAATGCGTGGGTTTAAAAATGCCAAATGCACTGGAAGAGGTTTTTAAGTTTGTTTTTTTAATTACTACAGGGCTCTGTATTACTACAGTAATTTTTTCACTGATACATCACATAAAACCACCTTAAAAATCCTCAAACAACATTAGATGTCACCTTGGCATTTCCAGTGTGGGCTTTTAGGACAGTTTTTAAGAATTAAATGTTAAACTTCTGAGAAAAGTTTTATGTAAAAATAGTTCAGATAAACCTCAGAAGATTTGACAAATATAGAATGACCAGGGCAGTAAAATGAATACATGTGAGTGAACCTGAAGGGGTTTTATTTTCCTTAATTCCAGTTGAACAGCCCATTATGTCTTTTCCTGGAGTCTGCAGACTTGAAAACCAGTCACACGCTGAACTGAAGTGGTTGGGATATGTGATCTATAAACATTAGGGTAGCTAAAGCATGAAAGCAGACGATGTGAGGTTGGGTTTATGATACTGATGCTATCTCCTTTTCTTTCAGAATTGCCTGGAGTTATGAGATGGAGCCTGCTGGATTGTATAAATGTTACATAGTTTAGTGAGTGTATGAAAGAGGAGTCAGTCTTGAGAGCGTGTGGGCATTGGCTGCTGTTCCTCCTGAGCGCCTGGGACTGCGGATCTGGGAAGTGCGCAAAAGGGGAACCTTTTGTTTTGTTTTATTTTGTTTTTGAAAGATCCAGTCATTCATCTGATAGTTCCCAGGTGTAGATTTAAGGGCCTAATTAAGCTCTCACTGTGGACAACAGGAGCTTCCACATAGACTGCAGTGAAAGTCAGACCCCAAATCACCAAACCCTTTTAAGTGGGGACACACGGCCTGTTTTCCTGTTTAGTGAAGCAAACCCTTGCAGCAGGTTTGCAGTTCAGCTGATGGTCCTCGGGGTAGGAAAGGATGCACGATCCATTATCCCACAAAGAGAGGCCCCCAAGGAGCCTCCAGCTGATGGAAACAGATGATGGTCCCACGTAAATCAGCAGATCAGCAGAGTCATGCTGATTTCCAGCAGCTCTGGTCTGGCTCTGGCTCTGACGGGTGATTGAGTGTTGTCTCCGTTCCCAGAGGCTCAGGTCTGGATCTCACTGTGCTGGGTCTAGGGCAAGCACTGAAGGCATCCTGTGACCCAGCATTCCCTATTGTCTCCATCTGCACCTTCATTAACTCTCAGCATTGCAATTATGATATTGCTGGGGGGGATTGCTGCTGTCTTGGGCAGAGAAGATGAGTCAGCCAAAGAGCTGAGCAGAATTGAAGTGCTCAAGGAAATGACTGAGCGCTGTGTCTGTCACTGCATGTGCATGCACATGTGTGTGATTTCCTAGTGTTGCTCTGAGAACCATCTCCAAGCACTCTTCTACAGCCCACATCCTTAAATGAACTCCTCCTTTCTTGCAGCTTCCTCTCCTTGCTCTTCTCCTATAAATGCTCCTCCACACCTGGGTGCAGCCCTGCGTGGATTTCTCCCCCATCACTGTGTCAAGGCTGCCCCCACCACCCTCCCTGACTCTGAGACTTGTTGGCCTGGAGCCCTGGGAGAGAATAATTTTTCCCATATCTTCTGCTGTTCATGCAATGATCTTCACCTCCCCATGTTCCAGGTCCTCCCACCTAATCCAACTCCCCTCTGCACGTTAAGCTTCCTCCAGAAGACTCAGCAATGCTCACCCCTCATCCATTAAATGCCTTCCCTGTCCCAGCGACATGCAAGTGTGGAAGGATGGATTAAAATCATGCTAAATGAATACCTGATGTGGGCTTCCCAGAGTGCCACTCCCTGTAAAACCAGAGAACTCAGCTGCTGAACTCTTTGGGGCAGGATCTGTCTTGTATTTATGTCCTGTAAATGTTCAAATCCATTGCTGGTGCTAACAAATGAATAGCAGTGATTAATTGCCGATCATTTTGGGCCTGATCCAGCTTTGATTACATCAGCGGGAACCTTTCCATGTGCTGCGTGGGAGTTGGATCAGACCCACAATCCAGCCTCTTCTTAGCTCAGCGCTGTCCTTGAGGGGATTATATCTTGTCTGGCTTAAGGTGTTTGCACTCGGGCAGCTTCCCCTGCTTTTGTGAAGGTAACACAAAGCAACATATCGAATCTGGAGGTGTGCCCACCGGGGACCTCCAGAAACTGCTGTTTGGGGTCTGAGAGGCTGTCATATTTCACATCTTTATTCACTCCATGAATTTCAGCAATGGGAGGCTGGTGAAATGATGTAGACTATGAAATAAAACCTCCTCATGACAAGGATGGAACATTCAAATATCTTAAAGGCAGCCTGGGCAGTGCTCTCGTGATATGGCACTGCAGCTCAGAGAAGGTGACAGAAGGGAAGATGCCAATGTGTCTTTTTTTATCCTCTAATCACATGAGGGTTTTAATTAGTATCAAAATTGCAACTCTTAATCCTTTAATATACAGCAGAAAACAATGAAAAAACAACTCCAGCCATGAATGGCTCTCTGCATCTGGTGATGCAGCTCAAGCAACTAAAAATTTACTGAATACATGATCAGGTGGCAGGGTTTACATGCATGCCCCCAGAGCACATCATCCCCTTTGGTTCAAGGAGACCATCCTTGAACCTTAAAAGGAAAATACAGTAAGGAATCCAGCAGGCAACTGAAAAATAAATCATGGTTTTATGTGCATGGAGGAGATCCAGAACATCATCCAATCCTCTGAGACACCTCTGTCCCTCTGGTAACATGGCAAAAGGGTTCCCTCTGTAACAAGATACACTCTTCATCACCACCCCAGCAATGAAGCAACATCTCACATTCTGCCAGACACCTGGCCAACTTCTTCCACCTCTGACCCCTTGATGAACACCCCTATCTTCAGTGAGAAATACTTTCCGAGATTTTCACATGGGGCAGAGCTGTTCCTCATTGAGTATTAATCCTGCTGCTGCAGGAAATGTCTGTAAATTACATCCTTTCCTAAAATGGATCAACTGCCTGGGAAAGTGCAGGCACAGCTCATGAGCTGGCCTCAAATGTTTATACATCAGAGATAGAAGGTGAAATATTTACTATCTCCACCAGTGCTAGGAAGGATCTATCTATCTGAGTGTGTTCATGTGCCTTATGTTGGCATCTAATCACTCGTTCAGCATTAAGGATCTCAGCAGATCACCCATGTGAAGTAAGGCGTGAGGTATTATCATCATTGTGTGGAGAAGTAGCCGATGAATACAGAGTTTATCCTGCCAAAAACATCTCTGCTTGCCCCGTTTATGGATTCATTCCCAGAGGTGCTGGCCCCTTCACCGAAGTGGAGTCCTGGGAGTAGCAAGGAAATTGTTAACCCAACTTTGACAAGAGCTACCTTCATCCCTGCTCCTTGCAAGGCTGACACAGAGCACTGATGGTGCCAATCTCCAAATTTGGAAACATTTTTCTGACCACCACCTAAGCCTGGAGTGATGGAGATACTCCCACCTTGGCTGTTCAGAGCGTCAGGTCCAGTGTGAAAATCCTCCAGGAAACAGAGAGTCCTGTGTGCCACGACTCCTGGGCCATGCCAGAGAGCCTTCCCAAAATAGATTTTGTTCCTGTTAAGAGCCCCTCAAAGAATTTGTCAGTTCCTGCTTACCAAAATCATGTAAAAAGCAAGGCTTAACCACATAAACAAATAGAGGGATAATTTTTTTTTTTTATGAGTGGTCCTCTTACGTGGCAGCACAGTAAACTTGCAATTTGAATTCCAGGATGTCAGAAACCAGGGAAGCAGTGATGACTGCCTGACACGAAGGGGAGCAGCCCCCAACCACAGCTCTTAACAGTAGAAATGCATCTTCCCTCTGCAGAGTTCCAGTGCCAGCTGTCTGCAGGCAGCTTTAAATTTGCACTTCTATAAAATCATAGAATCAGCTTTTGTGTTGGAAGGGACCTCGTGGAGGTCATCCAGTCCAGCCTCCTCCTCAGACTAGGTCTAATTAGACCTGGTTTCTCAGGGACTTGACTACTCCAGTCTTGAAGACCTCAAAGGATGGAGTTTCAGTTGGGAGCAACCCATCCTCTAGATGAGTCGATTCATGGGGATAATTTTTGGATTTGTTTGGGCACTTTGAGGAAAAGCAAAGACGTTTTGTAGGCAGATGCTCTGTTATCTGGGCTTGAAAGTCCTGGGCATCAGGATTCAGATCAGGTCAGGTCAGGTCAGGTCTAGTTCCAGCAGTAACCAACACTGGATCCTACTGAGACCAAAAATATTCCCCCTGCCCAGGTTTGTCAGCATATGCAGCGGTGGCAGAAGGTTTTTAATGGCCTTATAACCAGTTTTTGATGGCAAATTAATGGAAATTCTAGATCAGGCAAGGTGTTTGCTCCTCACAGATTTGTATTACTTCTTCAAGAGTCCCAGATGTACTGGGGCATGTTGGTTGGCAAGGCAGGTAAGGGATAAGCAGTTTCTGGGGGGCTCTTTTCCCCTGGTTCTTCTCTGGTACCATGAAATCATCCTCTGGAGCTTGCAAAATGAATGAACCAGCCAGAGACCTGCAGGGTATTGATCAAATCCCTTCACTCAGCCTTGAGACAAAAGAGGAAACAGAATTTATTAGAGGGGTTCTTCTACAAACACTTCAGAATTGTAGGTGCCAAACAACCCTTTGCTCTGAGTGATAAAGGGGTGTTTTTCTTGTCTCTCCTCTCCTCTGAAGACAAGATAAATCTGTCCCAGAGCTTTCTCTTGTCTTCTGAGCAGCTGAAGAGCAATTCTGCACCATGGTGCATCTTGAAGAATGGAATCTCTTTAAGTCAACCTCTTCCTCATGAGAAATCACTGTCATTAGCCCAGCAGCTGAGCTGCGTGTTTGGAAAGGAGATTGGGTCCACACAGAGTGAAAAATTATATTTTACTCCAAAATAAATGAGTGCCAGTGCATTTCCCTATGTATTTTCCTTTTTGCTCTGAAACTGTGCAGTCCAGTCCATGGAAAACATTTTTTTGCTGCTTCTCACATCTGCCAGGGAAGTTGTTTGCACAGATTTTTCATTGCTTTGTTTTTCTTTCCCCTGAAAGGATACATGCTAAAGCTTTGGGATCAAACGTGTTTTGCTTGAGACTCAACATGCTCATTAACTAATTGTGCTGGCATGGAAAAGCTTGAAGATAATAAAAGGCAGCCTGGATCATCCTTGGGTGGAAATAGGAAATATTATCCTACAGAAGGGGAATTTTCAGGACAGACCCGCCGCTCTCCTTTCTCGCAAGTCAATGTTGGAGCAGGCACTGAGAAATTGTTGCAGTGCTCACATCAAGCATGCCGTGTCTTTAGATCACGCTGAAATGCAACTTCTTGGCAGCCTGCAACAGGCACAGGGCTTTGAACACTGGCAATCACTGTGAAAAGGAGGAAGCAGTTCTGCAAACAAAGTCCCAGGATGCAAAAAGAAGAAGGCAGGTGTGATTCAGAGGAATCAGGCTTTGCAGAGTATGGAGGAGTTTGTGTCTCACTGCTTGTTTTGAACACACCTGGTGCCTGCATTGGGAATATAATTTTAGGGGCAGGGCAACAAGAGGGTCTTCGAGGGGCAGTGAAGTCACTTGGCTTCTTACCGTGTTTTGGTGAAAGACAAGCATCTGCTCCTTGTCAGACTGGGTCCTGCATCATGCCCTTGGTGCAGTTCGATGATCAGAGCCTGGCCAAAACCTCTAAGGAAATGAATTGGTGGAAAACCATTCAGATGGGAGAAAATCGAGTTAGTTTTGATGGTCTGGCTTGCTTGCTTCCTTTCTCCATCAGATGCTCTCAGATTCCTTTCTCCATGGAATTACCTGAGCTGTGCAGAGCCCACATGTTGTGAGAGCTGGGCAGAGAATGATTAATTCACTATTGGGGAGGATTTTTTAATCCTAGAATTTGGTATTACTCCTGATTTTGTGTGGAAAGCAAAGTGTTGGAACTTGGCTCCCAAAAAGCAAGTCAGTAACCAGAGGATGCCCTGTCCAGCTCTGCCTTGGAGCCAGCAGCTTTGTGCCAGCCAGTCTTAAAGACCTTCCCAGGGATGTCAGCTGGGGAAGTGACAGGCAATCCTCAGAGAGAGGGAGTCTGGAGACCAGATCCTAAGCTTTTCTGAGGGGTGTGTTCCCCAGACGCCCACCTAGCCCACCAAGGAGGAAAGTCTGCTCAGGCCTCATTCTCAGAAGAATTGCAGCCAAGTTGAATGTCCATCCATAAAAGATTGCTCAGAGTTGCTGTGACTGCCCCATCCCTGGAAGTGTCCCAGGCCAGGTTGGATGGGGCTTGGAACAACCTGGGATAGTGGGAGGTGTCCCTGCCCATGGCAGGGGGGTGGGACTGGATGGTCTTGAAGGTCCCTTCCAACCCAAACCATTCCATGATTCT
This sequence comes from Atrichornis clamosus, assembly GCA_013400975.1. NCBI lineage: Eukaryota > Metazoa > Chordata > Aves > Passeriformes > Menuridae > Atrichornis > Atrichornis clamosus. The sequence continues at coordinate 13,685 of WBMZ01003638.1, read as the reverse complement.
AAAATGCTTTGACTTCAGCAATTTCTAGCAAGAACAGGATCTGCTGACGTGTTCCAGCTCTCTCTGTGATGTTTTTCATTGCACATATGTGCTACGGGGCTGTTGTGGGCACTCATGGAAGTTTTGGGTTGGAAAGGGGGAGAGAGAAGATGAGATGAACATGTCTAAAGGAGCAATAATGAATGCTTGTGTGATCCAGATGTCCTCTTGCACTTTCCTTGTTGGACACAGCATCTTTCCATAGCAACTACTTGCAGTGGCACAGGGGATGGTGACTTCTGAAGGAGAATTAACAATAGCAGACAAAATCCCTAAGGAACCATTAGATTTTCTTGTACCATACAAGATCCAGTTTCAAGAGGAATAAGAAGAAAGAGCACCATGGATGCAGACTTGTTTTGAAAACAAATACCTTATTTTGTTTTGACAGGATATGAAATTCTTAATATCCTGCTCTGAAGTCTTTGTGGAGTATTGGTGAACACAAATGAATCATTGAGACCAGACCATGAGGCATAGGATGAAATGGGACCTCTTGGGTTAAAAAGTACAGTTCCCTGTTATCATACTTAATCACATTATTTAAATCCATTCAGAAAATGGTCAGCTCCACCTGAAAACATATTCATTTCTCACACAGCACTGATTTCTTTGAAAAGCTGGTCTGGATCCTCCCAATTCTGAACATTAGAAATAGTCTACTTTCTAATCTCACTTCATTAGTCAACAAGTTATGGCCATTTGTGCTTGTACTAAGGTCTCTTCTAGCTTAAATTAGTGCTTCTCCTTGCCTGGTGCTTTTTTTTAGACATACAGAAGCCAAATTTCTCACACTCTTCTTTCTCAAGGTACCTAAAATTAAATTAGCAAAGCAAGAAAGTCAATGTAACATAAAATTGGATCATATTAAGGTGTTCCATTGCTATTATTTAATGTATGTCTGACCAAAACCTTCACATCTGAGCAGTCTTGAAGTTGAAGGCAGATTGGATCAAGCTCTGAATTAATTGCCTGGCCTTTCCTGCTTAATAATCTCATGTCTTGACAAAAACCCTGTGTGTCAAAACCTCAGAAATAACCAAAAATGGACTCCTGGAGGAAATGTGGAATGCAGTGGGATTTGGGGAAGAGATTAGCACTACAGTTCCACTGGCACTTTAAGTTATCTGAAGCCAACTCTAACATGAGAAATGTCTAACTCTTTTCCACCTTTGGCTGTAGGTTCCCACCTTCCACTCCCTCCTTGGACCAGCACGGATATTTTGTTCAGTGAATCAGTGTGAGAGACTGATCCGGGTTCAAACAAGCAACACTGGTGCAAACTGGCTGGGGAGAGAAATAGATGCTTCTGATAGACCTTGCATACTTCAGGATGGGATGAATCATGTTTTTTGAAGTGTCTCTTGTCATTAACTAGGGAGTGGCCCAAAGATGGTTCAAACATCCACCTCTCAGAGCTCTCAGGTGATGAGATGGGCACCCTTCCACCTCTCTGGGATCTTGCTGGGGTGTAGGCAATGCTGTTTTGTGGCTTACCTCCCAGGTGAAGTCACCTACTGAATGAGAGCTGAGCCATGCAGCAGTCTGTTAATGCCACTTCTCATGATCTAAACAACACAAAGAAATCAATACCAAATATGTACTGAAAGGAGCTATGGCAAAAGATGCATGATTTAGCAATGTGAAACACAGCGAGCTCCTGTCAGCTGCCTGCAGCACCTCTGAAAATCAGGCACCATATGCCCCCAGAAGTGAGGCCCATCCACTCAGCTGTCACTCCTGAATGCACTGGCCTACAGCCCAACATCTACGCATTTTGGAGTAATCAATCCAGCCAAAATCATGTAGCAAATCAATGATTTGCATTATAAATGTATGTATGGCACCTTAAATGTAATTCATGGTATATTACAACACAGAGAACAGAGCAGTTTAATAGGAAATAGGAGAGCTTCAGAGTGCAAGACAACACCAGCAGGAGCTGTCTAACAAACAGAGAGTGACGTGTAGCTATTAGAGCTGGAGTTCTTCCTTGGGCTGGTGAGACTTCTCACCATCTGGGAGAGCTTTGAAAGAGAGCAGGAAGAGGCTTGATGAATGCAGCGTGGGGGAGTGTTGTGTGAAAGAGAATTTGACAGGCTGAGCAAGCCAAGCAAACAAAGAGCGCAGTCAAACGGAGACAGAAGGGAGCGAGAGGGAAGAGGTTGTGTGGGAGATGAGAGGAGAGGCTCGACTTCAGCATGAAAGAGGTTCCTCAGCCCACAAGGGTCCACATCACTCTGAGTGTGGGAGGCTAAGAGATCCTTCACACTCCCTGCACTTCTGTGAAGATCAAGGTGCTGCAAAGCTTTGGGCTGCCACCACAAAACACCTGCCTGCCCCTCACCAGTCCCCTCCTGTGTCCCCGCCAGCTCTCTCACAGAGATGTGTCCCTGGGGAAGGGTGTATGAAGCCTGCTCTGCTGGAAGGAAAGCTGCTGGGTGGATCTATCAGCACAAAAACCATCCTTTCATCAGAGTAAGAGACAAGCTTTGGGCATTTGAGGGAGAGGCCTAAGGTATCACTGGGAAAATGGTTCCTTTGCTGGGATGGACTGCACGGCTGCCAGGAGTAGTTGAAAGTAAGGTTATGAACAGCATTGTGGGCATGGTTTGGTTGGCTGGTCTGTGTGGCCTGACTGTTGGGGGAGAGAGAAAGATTAATTTGTAAAGCTCAACCTGCTATGAAATGCAGGAAAAGGCTACCTCTGATTTTTACACTTAATTTTATGTCTCTAAAGAACTGCAGTGCACCAACATCATCACTTTCATTCCATCTCTTGCAGGGATTCCCAACCTTCACAGCTCCTGTTGCCTTTTACCTTTCTCCCTCTATTGACAAATCTTGCCATTCAATCCTTTTCTCCCTGAGGGGCCCCTCACCATCCTCTGAGTTGTACCCACCTCCTCATCACTGTGCTGCCAAGTTTGGCAGGACGAGCACAGATCCCAAGCTCAAAAGCCTGGTGCTTTGTCTGTGGTGTTGGCCCATGTCCCTGTGAGTCCTGGGAGCTGCAGCTCTTCCACAGGATCGTTCTCAAACTGCTTGGGCCAAAACATTTTTATGGATTATCGGTTAGCATGAACCACCAAACTCTGAAGAGAAATAATTCTTCAATACAATTCCATAGATCAGGTATTATGGCCTTGTAAGCCTGAATTTAGTGATTTAACCCTCATGTTCATCCCCAAAGCCAATGCTTTTGGTTTTGACAAAAACTCTTCTCTGTGTTTTCTCAGAAATAATTATTTTGCATATTAGCCTGTGGCTATGCTAGGGTGCTGCAAATTACTCTGACATAAGAAGAGATGATAGAGAGAAAATGGTAAACCTTAAGGCCTTAAGGCTGTGTTGTTTGTTTCAACATTATCACAACTCCAAAGCAAGCACTCCAGTCAAGGTTGTATTTTTCCCTCCTGTTGTCCTGTCTTTGTACCAACATCCCTAAGAAGGGTTGTGGGAAATCTGTAGCAGTAGTTCCTTGGAGATGATGGGAGCTTGGGTGATGAATCCTGTTCCTGCTGGGTCAGTGTGACAGTGAATGTTAAAGATAATAGACTGGTAAATGAGGCAACTGCTGCAAGACTGCAGAGTGGGCTGAATATTTCAGTACTTCCCTGTTTATAATTGCTGCTCTTGATGTTTTCTATTGACTCTGCAGGAAGAGGGAACAGGGACTGTGGACTGATCCGGTGCAGTAGATCCAAATCTCCTGGATGATCTTCTTAAACAGCTCCTTGTTTCCAGGGGCTGTGATGGGCCGTGCCTGGTGTGTGCCTGCATACACCCGTGCACAAGAGTGCATGGAAAGGCAAGTGTAACACACCCACTGCTGTGAAAAGGTTATGGGAAAAGCTCCCATCTCAGCATCCAACTGGAATAACTCATGCCGCTTTTGATGCAGTCCTTTGCATCATAGATGCTCAAAGCATTTTAAGGTAATCATTAACATTTTCAATCCCATCTAAAATAATAACTTCAAGAGAATTGCACTGAGACCCTGGTCTGTGTCTGTGAGGCTTCATTAGAAAAAACACATTTTCTCTCTCCTTTCAGATGCTCTCAAACCCCACACTTGTATATTGCTCTATTTTATCTATTTGTTGGCCACTAATGGACAGAGGGATTTCACTCCATTTTTGCACTGTGGTGTCCCAGATCTAATCCCCATGCCCTCCTTTCTCTGATTTATGGGAGTAGACCTGCCCTGCAACCTTCTCCTTTTGACAGTGCACCTGCACATCATGGCTAACAGCTTTAGGTGCTTTCCTGCAGTAACTCAGAGGGTCTCATTCCCAGGCAACCACGCCTTTCCCTAAGCAGATATTTCCTCTTCTGATTCTTTGCTTTCTGGCTCACATTTTTGACTGTCTTCAGCCCTTCCCCAGATGCTGGAATGACCTAAGTCCTGTGGTGACAGACTGTGCCATGTTTGTGGTGTGCTCAGCTGCCTAAGGCAGCACCACATTTGGCTTTGCTGCTCTCCTTCCCATTAGCTCCACCATTGCTGCTAAGGAAAACCATCCCACAGCTGAGCTGCAGCAGACGTGCCCAGGGACACTCCACTGGCAGCTTCTTTCCCATCAGCAGCAGTTCTGCTCCTCTGTAGCTTCTGGCCTGCTTTTGTCCAGAATTCTTTTTATTGTGGCATTTTTGGTGTCCCTAATCTGGGCTCAAGACCCTGATTACATGGTCTTTAAATGACCTCTGAGAAGAAGGGAGATGTCTCTATCTCAGTCTCTATCTCTACATCTATCTCTATCTCTGTCTCTCTAGCTCTACCTCTATCTCTTTTTTCCCCTCTCTCCCTAATCTATATCATCTGTATCTATCCATTACTACGTCTCTCTCTCCCAGTTTTAGCAGGGGCCCAGCATGGCTGGTGCATTACACAGCTGAGTGAAGGGATTGGCTTCCTGACCTGCTACAAGAGCTCATGTCGCAGCCTCTCCTTAACTGAAACAGACTATGACCCAAGGAGAATTTGGCCCTGAAATGCATATCATGACATTTCCAAGGTGTTCTTACTCTGAAGTGGAGGCTCCGATTTTCCTTCATATCTGAAAGCTGGAGTAGCAGGGGGAAATTTGTACTTAAATATCTCAGACTAGGAAAGGGATCGGATATGAGGAATAGCTCTATTTTATAACAGGAAGAGGAAAGAGAAGAGCTGAGCACAGCTCTTCACCAGCACTCATCCCAACTATACACTATCTTCTTATCAAGGTGGCCACTTAGATAGGAGAGCTTTGAAGAAAATTGGCCACTTCCAGCCACAACACTGTTAGACAGAGCCAGGCCCCTTTGTGCTCTGTTTGGTCTCTGGAGAGAAGCAAATACTGTGAGGCTTGACCACGGAATTAGGTGTTTAGTGAAAAAAACAACCACTGTCACTTCTGCACAAAAATTCAGGCTGTGAGAAGAGCCTCAATCATCTTAAAACAAGGAGGGAACAGAGCTGGGGTGAGTCCTCAAGCTGGGAAACCTCTCAGCATCGGATTTTGGGGTTAATGGTCAGGCTCAGATGCAGTCACTATGTCACCCAGAGACTCTGCAGATGCCTGATGTCTCCCTTCTATCACCACCTTTACCTTCAGCTCATATCTGAGCTTTGTGCCTACTTTCAGATGGAGTAGGACAGACACATTGAAAAAATGCTGTAGAGATGTAAAATCTCCTCACATCACGGGTAAGAAAGGGAGGCATCAGTTCGCACTGGCAGAGGATTTGTCTCAAACTTGCTAACCTAACCAAGATTGTAGAATGCAATGAAATCAATATATGGAAATAATAGAGATTAAAAGCAGCTTCATAGCTAAAGCATGCTTTTCTCACTCAAAACAAATTGTAGGAGCACTGTTCACACACCCAGTATGCAATTAAGAAGGATCTAAACCAGTCAATGCATCTCTGCATTGCAGTCATTATTGCTAATATGTTTAATTGGGTATTCAAACCAACAGTGCACTGCTCATGTGTGACACAACTGCTGTTTTTTATGTTCTGGGATCATTATTGCAAAAGATGTTGTTTGAGAAAGAAAATTCTGGATTCACCACTTCTGGAGTGAGATGTATACACTAGGTAGCCCTAGTTTGCCTTCCACACAGAATCATAGGATGGTTTGGGTTGGAAGGCACCTTCAAGATCATCTCTTTCCAACTCCCTACCATGGGCAGGGACACTTTCCACTATCCCAGTCCAACCTGGCCTTGGACACTTCCAGGGATGGGGCAGCCACAGCTTCTCTGGGCAACCTGTGCCAGGGCCTCAGCCTCCTCACAGGGAAGAATTTCTTCCCAATATCCGAGCCAACCCTGCCCTCTGTCAGTTTAAAGTAATTTTCTTTCTGGATCCTGTACAGAAAGAAAGCCCAGCATTTCACCATTAAAGTTCTTGGTATCAGTCACAGATGGACACTGTGTGTGCACTGACAAAATGTCCTGAAACTCCACTCTAATGATCCCTCCTTCTCTCTCCCTGTACCACCCTGGGATAAGGCAGTCCATAGGGTTTATTTCTCCTTTAGATGTGATTCAAAACCCACTGAGGCCAGTCAGGGACTTCTCACTGAACCAGGCCCTCTGTCTGGTTCTCTATCAGCAATTCACTGCCTGCAAGGACAGAATAAACCAGTCCAAGAAAGCTGGATTCCATTACTGGTTCTGCCACTTGCCTTCTCAGTGGGTTTATGGCCTCTATATCTCCTCTAACTCTTGTTGACTTTGGCTTATCCTTGTGGGACCAAAGCAACATCAGCCTCCGCTGGGATACTGAGATGCTGCTGCACTGCAGATGCATTCCAAAGGAAAACACACATAATCCAATTCTGGGAAGTTCTCAGTTCTCCTGAGCTCCTCATGTTAAACAGCTTCACCACTTCATTGCAGAAGAGGCAGAATGGACACCCTGACTTGCAGCAAGTGACCATATAACCCATTCGATACTACCCTTAGGCTGACTATTTCCTGCATAGGAAACTTAAAGGCTGAAGTATGTCCAGTTAGAAATGTCCAGTGGATCTCTCTTCCAAGGACTCATCTCGTGCCCATACTCACATTTTGTGTCTGTCACATCATCTTTGGTGGGTTAACTGCTCACTTCAGGGACTTCGGCTGCTCTTGGACCCACACAGAGCTGGCAGAACTCACGGGTGAAGTTCCTGTGTCAGCCTGTCCGGTGCTGCAAACTTTGCAATAATTACCCCAGGTAAGAACTTCAGCCAAGCGAGCATGCTGCGGGGAGTTCAAACTTGGTGCATCTTAGTATGTAACACTTAGGTATTCAAACACTTCTAAGGTGGTGTCTCACTCCCCCTTCCCTGTAAAATGTCAGCCAGGCCCATGGCTGCAGCCTGGCTCTGGCTTGAGGCAATGCAGATCATAGCCTGGAAGCTGAAAAGCACCTCAGAATAAAAGGCTCTCAGATTGTCTGCCAGTGCCTCATGCAATGAAATACAGTTCCACTCATAAAATGTCAAAGGTATGTCAGTGTGAAGAGGGAAAAAAAGAAAAAAAAAAAAAGGTGAAAAGTTGGAAAAGACGTTTTGATAGCAGCCAGGAAAATGTAATTCCTTTTACTTAATCTTTTTCTGCTTCTTCTGAGCTTGAAGCTTTGTTTCAGTGCAGGAAAAAAAATGGGAAGAAGGGTTAAAATAGAGTGGGAGCAAATAAGTGTATGTTGGCTTTGTATCAAGGAATCACAGGCATCAAGTGCTGAGGTCCTCACAACTCTTTAACACCCTTCCCCACATTCTATCTTGAAAATTCCTTCACCTCTTTCAGCAGCCAGGACAGCAGCTGCCTGCTGTGCTCAGCTGTCTCACAGGTATGACCATGCTTGCTCTGGGTGACACAGCTGAGGACATGATGGTTATTTTGGGTTTCATGGCACTTCTCCCAGGTCTGGGCACGTTTCAAGGGACTCCAAACTTTGACTCAAGGGTTACAGGGCAGGAGAGGCAAAGGTAAGGGAAAGATGGATTTCCCAAATGAACATAATCAAATGATTGCTGGGGAGCTGGAGCAGAAACGATGCAGCACATCCTTCTGCCTTGCTCCTTGGAGCACCAGGCAGAGGCTGGACACACCGAGTTGTTTTTACCCCCTGAAAAGGTCCCCCATGGATTTTCCCAGACCAACACACCTCAGAGCTCCCCTTCTTTCCCCCTGCCTTCCACATCATTCTCAATGCCCAGCCTCAGTGATATCCCATCAAGGGTAGCACCCCCCGATCACCCCACCACTGCACTGCCCACCACCCAGCTCAGCCAGCAAAGAGGTTTTTTTCCCTTCCTGCCACCTGAGTTCAAGGCACAGCCACCTGGCACGGGACCAGCAAGGCTTCTCCCATCACCAGATCCCCATCGGCTGCTCCTCCTCCGAGGGCCCCTGTCTGGCTCCCCTCCACTAATGTTCTGTGTGTCATACCAAAACAATCAGCCAGCACCAGTGCCTGTGTCTAGTGAGGCCAGCGAGCCGTGGGTCAGGAGTGCACCCCACGAGAGCGTGGTGTAAATAACTGGCTCCATCTGCTTCTGGTCACAACAGCTTCAACTCATCAGAGGGAACCAAAGAGCCTCCACGGGCGGCCAAGGGGCTTTCTGTGTCCATCCAGGGGGCTGGCACTGGAAGAAGCCAAACATGCTCTTAGTGTTTATGCTGTCAGGCTCCGAGGTATTCATCTTCATCCCGAAACACATTCCTCACAGAACACTTCTGTGCTTCAAACTCTGTCATCGGGAGAGCTAAGAAGTGGAAACTGGGAGGATGATGCTGAGCCATCCTGCCCCGTGTACAGCAGCAACCGCTCCCATGCCTGGGATGCCTCCTGAGAGGCGTGCGGACACTGCACCGTGCTGCTTGGTTTTCATCCTGCCACGGGCATGGAAAATGAAGGATTACATCCCTGGCCACAGCCAGCTCACTGCCATGTGGGGAAGGTGCAGGGAAGCAAAGTGGTTGTTGCAAACCCAAGCTGGAAATTTTCCTCCTTGGGTCCCCTCCAGCAAGCTCAAAGCCTTAGAGCAATGAATGGCCAGCAGAGAAAGGGATGAGGGGCATTGCTGGTGTTCAGAACACGTAGGTACCAAACAGAGATCTAAGCAGGACCGTCCCTGCACTGTCACCTCTCCCCCCACCCCAGATACCAAACACAAGCAAAGTCAGAGCTCTAGCAGCCTTTTGGGAGTAAGAGTCCTCCTCCTCACCCTTCCTTCAGTTAATGGATCAAAATTTAGAACTCTAAGTGCACCACAGCTTTGAAATCCAGGCTTGTTTTTATGCCCTAGGTGCCCACAAAAATATTTTCAAAAGAAATTTGGCATTTTGGATGTCTCCACTTTTTGAGGTTTGTCCAAAAAGGGATTCCAGTAGAGCCCCACTTCAATGTTGAGCTCAACTCACTCCTCAAATCCCTATGGTTTGTCTCAAGTTGAGTATGTTCTAAAATTAAGGTACTACAAAATAGAAGCAAATTCTGCAAATCTGGCCATAGACATTGAATTTCTCATGCAGTCCTCCTTTTGTCCCACAAAGAGGATCTCTTTCAGTCCTCAGACTAGCCAGATACCATCCTCAACGTTTTTTTAATGCAAGTTTACAAATTTAATGTAATTTTTTAAATACAAGTTTTTAATACAAGGCTACAATATATAGCATCTGAAAACTGTTTTTCCCTTGCAATAGTGATTTTTACAACTCCCTCTAACCCAGAACCACCACAGCATTTTGACTGCTGTCAGTGTGGCGAAGGAAGCAGAACTTAGGTTATGCATGGAGCAAGACCCTAGTATGACAAAATACCAGAGAATTCCCACAGGGACAGCTGCCTGTCGTGAGTCCTCTCCTCCTCTGCAGCTTGGATGCAGCCCTTGGGAGCTGATGGCGCAGTTCTATCAGCTGATGGGTCAGAGGTAACCACAAGCATCTCCCAGCTGTGATCACACATGACACTCCTTTCCCCAAAAGAAATTGCACTGTCTGGGAGAAGAAAAATCACTAGTAAGCCTTGATGGCAACTTAAGCCCCTTTTTGTTCCTCTTCTCACAGAGAACTGAAGGTTGTGATCACTTACTTTTTGTTGTTGGGTTATTGCTTCCTTGGTCATCTGGTACTTTTCTGCACTGTGTCAAAATCCTTAAACTTTCGGTTGTTTCAACTGGATTGGCTGAAACCACACAGGATGATCCTGAAAATAAACTCCCAGGGCTAAATAAAAGAACTACTTCTTGCACATCCCTTGATGTGTCATTCAGCAAAGTGGTAGCAGTGATGGAAGCTGTGATTGACCATCTCCAATAGGGAGAAAAAAACAGGTCATTTTGAGAGTGGTGTCAAGAAACCTTCTCCTTTCTCACTAATTTGTAGCAGCACATGGTCCAAACTCCTGGGGCAGCTTCGAGTTCTGGTCTTGAGTTATCCCACATGGTAGATAGAAGAAGCTGAAATGTCTGGAAGAGATGTCTAACCTGCTCTGCTAAGGAGAACAGAGCAAACCAGAACAAGATTAAATTTGAAGGCAGTTTTCTTTGTCTTCTGGTTCCTGTGGCTCCTGGCTGCCTTTGCTTCCTTCACTCATAAGCTCCTCTGAAATTTGGGAGACAACAAAACCAAGAACCTCATAAAGCCGCCTGTCATCTGGAACAGAGGGTCCGACAAGACACCAGACATCAGAAACATTTTAGAAAAAATAAAGAGGCAATTAAGGCTATCCTGCAAGGGGGAGATGAAGCTTTAGGGAGTTTGTGTTTCCTTCTGGTACCTTCAGGAAAGTGTGAGGCAGAGGGAGATGAGGACATGGCTCTCCCCATCCACCTGAGGTGCTGGCTGCTCCCAGCTCCTGCAGAGTGGGATGGAGAAGAAACGGGAGGTGATACAGCCTTTACTATATTGACAACTCTCCCAGAAATCACATTTCTTGAGGCTTTCATTCAATCCACAGCCCAAACAATGTCTGATTCAGACAGGAAGGAGCCCATAAACTCAGGCCTCCTACAGTTCCTGTCTCTGACAGTGCAATGGTGCAGCAGTAGAAGGACGTGTTTAATGGAAGGACTCTGAAAAATACTCCAGGAGGTGCCACATCACCTCTTCTTCAGACCTGCAAGATTCAGGGTCTTTGGTCACACATAAGGGACCCCATTAATGTCCAAATGGCTGGCTCTGAGGCTGGTGTTGTAGGATGGGGATGCCAGGTGGTGGCACTGAGCCAAGACACAGCCTTAGGAGGTGTGCAAAACAGCACAGACAGAGCAAGTGTGTGAAGCTTCCCCTTGGCACGCGAGACATGGGAGAGAGCAGGAGAGCGATAGTAGGTGGCGTTGTCCCCTCTGGCTCCACTCACACATCGAGAGGTGTTTTCACCAGGCTGAAAGGGTCTAAACCAAAGCACATAGAAAATGCTGCCAAGTACAGGCTGCCCAGGTGGTGGAGTCCCCACATCCCCGGAAGTGTTCAAAAGCCATGTAGATGTGGCACCTGGGGACATGTTTTAGTGGTGTCCTTGGCAGTGCAGGGTTAATAGTTGGATTTGATGATCTTAGAGGTCTTTTTGGAGCAATAACTGCGTGACACCCTGAAAAGCCCCAGATATGTTGTTGACTCGTGTGTTTGCCTTCTTCAAAGTGCAAGCAAACTGTAAGGTTTCATCTTGTTTGCTTTCAAGTTGCCATAAAAAGCAGCAGAGTACAGCCCACAGAAGCTGCAGCTCCTCAAATGCAAAAATCTTCATCTCATTTTAACTCTGGTTTTAATAGGATACTGCTTCTACTTCATGACTTTGCCATGTTTTACTTTCCTTCCCACCTGCCAGCTACAATATATATATATTTATTCTTTCTTATCCTGCTGCTGATCTCCTGAGACCCTGCAAAAAAATTTTTGATGGGGAATAAAGTGCTGGGAATTTGAGGGACAAGCCTACTCCTGGTGTGCAAACAGCTGGAGTGGTGAGCGTCACTGCTTTTCCCTTCTCCTCCCTTCTCTCTGTGCCTCTCTGCCACAGCACACTGGGGATGAGATGTGTCACTCTGGTTCCTCCTGTGCTCTGGGCCAGGCTGTGCACAACCACCAGGACCCAAGCAGAGGGCACATATGGGTATCCACCTCAAAATGGGACTTACCCTGGCAAGGGGCTTCTCAAGCATCACGGAGGTCTCCAGGAGCCTGAAAGTTGGCTTTGGCCTGAAAGAGCTACAGCCCATCACTCTTCTGCTGGTGTCCAGATGAGAAATGGGGATTATGCTTTTCTTATGCTCTATTTTAAGAGAAATGCCAGAAGGTGATTTACCTCTTTAGAATTTTATTTTGCTGCCAAGACAATCCCTCTGTCTGCACCCCAGTTCCCTGCAGACACCATCTCCAGGTGATCTGAAGTGGGCCTCCCTTTTTCCCTGATGCTCAGGACTGACCATTCTCCTTGTAGGAGAGAAGTGGCATTTTCTCTCTTCTGCATCCTGTCTAGATGGAGTTGTGAGCACAGCTGGAATTAATGCAGGTGAGTGGGTGAACTCACGAGAAATTTCCATGGAAGCTGTGGCATCAAACTCCTCCTTCTTTTGATGGTGATACCATCCCTGAACCCTTGCACCTTTGATGGGAGCCTAATGAAATCAGAACGAAGCAGCAGCCTGTGTGAGGAGAAGGAATTCGAGACATTAAGCCAAGGGCAGATTAAGGTTAAATTGACCCCAGATCCACCCAAATACTGCCCCACAATAAGAAAAACTTACCTGTCTCACAGGATTTTCTCCTTTCCCTGAAGACAACTGGAATCACCAAAACTATACTGTGAGGAACTTAATACACGAACCACAGGGTGAAATTAGGGTTGGTTTAGATCATCTGATGGTCAGATCTGCTGGGTCTGCTCCAGCTCCATGTCCCCCACCATCTAAAGAGTTGATCTGCAGAGATCCCTTTGCACAGAAGAATTTCTTACCATGATTACGGTGAAACACTGGCACAGGTTGCCCAGGGAGGTGGTAGATGCTCCATCCCTGGAAACATTCAAGGCCAGGTTGGACGAGCCTCTGGCCAACCTGGTCTAGTGGAAGATGGCCCTGCTCATTGCCTGGAGTTTGGTCTACTTGGCTTTTAAAAGTCTCTTCCAACCCAACTTCTTCAATGAATCTGTGATCCCGAAAGCCCATAAGGATATGTCTGCCCATGTCTACACAATCTGTGCTTGCTCTCCACATAAAACCTACTCCTAGATGCCTTCCTTAAGTGTATTCTCTCCCCGCCAGTGATTCGCAGCTGTTCAGGATATGGGCTCTGTTGCTGGGAGCACTGTGCCTGCAGGGTTAGGGCTCTGGATGCATTTGAGCAATGGAGCTCCCAAATGACTCCCACCTGCAGAAGCAGGATGGGATAAAAGACAAGCCACTTGTCCCCAGCAAAATTGTGATTCAGACATCATGGAGCCCCGGGAAAGTTTGGATCAGGCTTCCTTGCAGCTGTCAGCTGCCTTTGCAATTGCCTATACCTACAGATTTGCTCTGAATAGTCTGGAGCACTGGGGAAATTCTGAGTTTCATCTGAACATCCTGGACTGGGCTTGAGTCACGCTGCAAATTCTGCTCCTGCTTTGCAGTGTAGCCATTCGGTTGTAGGCAGGTCATTTGCAAACCTCCCCTCCCCTCCCCT